>JAJONR010002895.1:0-46747 GCA_029582245.1 Solanum etuberosum
AAAAAAAAAAAAAAAAAAAAAAATCATGCATCGCGAAAAACATTCATGCATCAAAAAAAAATATTCATGCATCGCAGAAAACATTCATGCATAAAAAAAAAAACATTCACGCATGGCGGAAAACATTCATGCATAAAAAAAAAAACATTCACGCATGGCGGAAAACATTCATGCATCGCGGAAAACATTCATGCTTAAAAAAAAAAAAAAAAAAAAAAATCATGCATTGCGAAAAACATTCATGCATCGCGGAAAAAAGATTCATGCATCGAAAGAGATTCATGCATCACAGGAATGAGATTCATGCATCGCGGAAAAACATTCATGCATCGCGGGAAAAATAGTCATGCATCGCGGGATAATTGCATTTAAGTCGCATCTATTCGGAGGTGAAGGATGTGCACCCTATCTATTCCGCGTTCAAGTCGGTGGAAACTTGCGTGGAAAGATATTTGCATTTAAGTCGCATCTATTCGGAGGTGAAGGATCTGCACCCTATCTTTTCCGCGTTCAAGTCGGTGAAAACTTGCGTGGAAAGATATTTGTATTTAAGTCGCATCTATTCGGAGGTGAAGGATATGCACCCTATCTATTCTGCGTTCAAGTCGGTGGAGACTTGCGTTGAAAGATATTTGCATTTAAGTCGCATCTATTCGGGGGTGAAGGATGTGCACTGTATCCATTTCACGTTGAAGTCGGAGAAGGCTGGAGTTGAAGGATATATATTCAGATCCTATCGATGGATCATCTTCATTCGTCGTATCGTAAGAAGTGCTACCTTTTTTCTTTAATTCTTTCTCTACTAATGAGTTTAATCTTTGTTTTTTTTTGGAACATTCAAGAGGACGCATTCTTAATTAATCCATAGGTGCGGACTACTTCAACAAGGAGGCAACATAGCGTGAAACCTTTTGGAGGCAAGTCGAGGATCGACTTCCATCACATTCCAACCACACTTTATATGAAGGTCATGTGTTCGACCAAAATCGAGTTTGTCAATTTTCATTGTCCATGATTTCTTTCATCAATCATATCCAACGAAAGGGACAGCTGTTGACACCCAATTTTGGCCTAACATTTTCAAAATTCGTAACTCTTAAGTTTTATTTATTTAAATCCTTATTTCTGCTAAATTGCATTTTTCACATGCCGTTAGTTACGTTCATTATATTTTTTAATATTCATTTTTATTCGTTACATTTGTTAATATTCATTCTTGATATTTTGCACAGTCTAGAAATTCATTTAAATATGGATAAGATTTTATACGTAGATATTTTATTAAGCTAGTGGTTTTAGCCCATGGGTTTAAGATAGTGGTATTGTACTATTGATGGTTTTTAATTTCCTATTTAAAGAATAGCTTGGTCATTAAGTTAGAGGGTGGTGAATAAATTTTAGAGTTGGGGTTAAATTTTCAGAATTTTTTACTTTATTATTTTTTCTATGGTTCACTATCTTTCTCCGGCGAACTTTCCGACCAGTCACCACCCAACCCCACTGGTCGACTTTTGCCTCTCTGTTCAACCACCGCAGCTCCGTGAGCTCACCTGAAACAACAAGCAGTCCACCACTGTTCTCATCTCCCTCTTCTTCATTTTTCCGACGAAACCTCGCCGGAACATCACCAAACGACCTCCCAAACCACCAGCAACACAACATCAAACCAAACACACCCATCTCCCTCTTCTCCATTTTTCCGGCGAAATCTCGTCGGAACACCACGAACCAGACCCCATCTACAAACCAAAACCACCAAAAACCAAACCTCCATAGCCATTACTCCACTGAAATCGACCACAACAGGCCGCAAAACCCCACCCAGAACCCCATTCTTTCTTCGCATCTCCGGCGAAAGCGCGCACAAGCTCCATTGGAGCAGGAAACAACAACTCCATCAAAACCCCGACCCAACCCACAGCGAACCAAGCTCCGACGGAGCAACAACAACAACCACCAGTGACTACCATGAGGACGATCAGATTTAATCGGATCCATGTTTCTGGCGAGGCCGCCGCGAGCTCTGAGTTTCTACTAGAAATCGATGAGTGCACCAGTGAGCTCCTGATTCCAACTCCGGTGAAGTATTCTCCATAGTTATTTTATATATTTTGTTTGGATTTAAATTAATTTAAGATATTGTTATTTATTGTTGTCATATTATTATGTTGAATGGTTATCTATATTTAGTTGATTTTTTATTTTTTTTGTGTGTTTATATTATTTGTTAAAAGTTTTGTTTGCTGCTATATTTCATGTTTATTCTTTCAGTTCTTCTCACATTATTTCCAGTGATTTGTTGGTTTGATGTTAGTAAGCTACTATTATTCATTGTTTCTTTGTCTAGTTTTTTTTTTTTTTTTTTTTTTTGTTTTTTTTATTATTATGGTTATTACTGTTTGTATTCATTTAGTTCAAAGTTTTTCTTGTTAAGTTGATTGTTGTTTCATTATTTTGATGTCTAGTTTAGTTTGATATTTTTTTTTTATTTGTTAAGGATTTTAGGTATATGTTGCTATTTTATTTTGTTCACTTGTTCTAGCTATTTGTTATAATATTTTAATGGTATGTTTGTTTTCTATTATTATTATAGTTGTATGATTTATAATATATATTATCTATACGTATTTCTTACCAATGATGTGAAGATATGTTCAATATTTTTTCTTGCTTTTGCCCTGTTACTATTTCTACAGTCACTTGACGAACATTTCGATTATTTTTTTTGCCTCATAATGTTGTTAAAATAATTTAATTAAAATTGGCCAATGAGAAAATCTCTCCGTCGGTTTTGGAGGCCTCTCAATTTTTAAAGACGGAAATTTAGTTTAGATTTATATACTTTGTATGATAAAATTGGCCGATGAAGAAATTACCGTCGATTTCCAAGGCCTCCCATTTTAATAAGACGGATTTTTATTTTGAAGTTATTATTTGATTTATTCATTTTTATTCATATTTATTTATTACTAACACTTTTACTAAGTGTCTTTACAGGTACCCGGAGTTGCTTCCCATTGAAGCTATTTGAAAGGAGTTCAAATTATATTTTTTATTCATTATTGTGTATATATTGACGTTAGGCAAACTTAGGCCGTTTATTATATTATTGTTTTATTTTATTACTTGTGTATATTGCATGTTTGTTTTACTTGTATATTTGTTTTTATCTCCTCCTCAATTTGAAAAAAAAATGAATTCAGTTGGGACCCAAATCAACCCAATACATACGAATCAATAATCAATAATTTTAGTTTTAAAACCTCTCTCTCGAGTAAGCCAAGAACACTAAAATAGAACTGCATTTGCAACTACAATTCATAAATTAAACCACAAGTAATGATTAAACTCACTTCAAATAGCATTTAAACTAGTAATTAACAATACCCACACACTAATTCAACCCATGATCACACCCCGAGAGTTGGGGTTTTAGCCAAACGTCATAAAAATATAAAAAAATTGTTACCAAATCGATTAGCCATCAACTGGGTAAGAGAAATTCAAGCTTTACAATGCTCCAATTCAAAGAAAATTTGAAACCCACTTGCTAAATCTCCAAATTGAGTCTCAAAACCTTCAAATCTACTTAGAAACTTCAGAGAAAACTATTCTACACTAAGATGGATTAAAAATTTAATCCTAAATTAATGTTTAAAATGTAATTTATAGTCGCCAAAAATAATCCACGAAGGGCCACTCGCTGAACCACTCAGTGAGCCACCCTTTGACCTCTTCCATCACCTTTTGCCTCAGCATTCAGCATTCTCGAGGTCTGTAACTTTGGGCGATCTATCTTTGCTTCACGGAATGACTCGGTGATTCACTGACTGCTCCTTTTCATCGCTGACTTGGTTTCTTCCTTCAGGGCTTGTCACATTGGAACTTTAGGTGGTGATATTAGCCATTCGGTGACACGCCGAGTGCTCTTGGCGATCTTCAGGCTCGCCCTTCTTCATTTCTTTAGCTTGTTTTGTTCCGTTTTGCCTGTTAGTGTCCTTGCTTTGCTCCTCAATCCATATACCTGAAAATCAAGGCATTAACATCAGTTTATAGCATAAATTAGGCATTTGAGGACACTAAATCTATCAAAAAATCCTAAATGAGTCCAAATCTCTGACTCATCAAGGTCCGATGGACAAGGTCGACCTAGATTCCGACAAAGGTTCTCCGGTGAAGGTTCCTCCAATGCTCCTCCTAGATCTAATAAGGATAGGGTGTCTAACCCTAAACCTCAAGGAGGAAATGGAGGTGTTTCTTCTTTGGCTAGGCCAAATTGCTCTAAATGTGGGAGGCAACATAAGTGCCTAGCCGGCATGGATGGTTGATATGGTTGTGGTAGGAGTGGTCATCAAGTGAGGAATTGTGCAATGCTTACGGCAAAAAGAAGAGAGGGCAAGTAAGCTCCTCTGAGTGGTTCAAACTCCTATGCTCCAAAACAAAACCATTTCTATGATCTCCAAACCCGAGGCGACCAAGAGAGTTCCCCGGATGTAGTGACCGGTATGTTAAAAATCTTTCTTCTTGATGTGTATACTTTATCTTTTGTGACGCCTTATTTGGAAATGAGGTTTAATATTCCTCCGGAAGTGTTATTAGAACCTTATTCTGTCTGTACCCCTGTTGGTGATTCTGTGGTGGCTAAGAGGGTATATAGAAAGTATCCCATTTCCTTATCCCATAAAGTTACTCTTGTTGATTTGGTAGAGCTTGACATGTTAGACTTTGATGTGATTCTTGGTATGGATTGGTTGCATGCATGTTATGCCTCTATTGATTGTAGAACTCGGGTGGTAAGATTTCAATTCCCAAATGAGCCTATCTTAGAGTGGAAGGAGGGAAATTCTATGCCTAGAGGTCAATTTGTGTCTTACCTTAAAGCTAGAAACATGATCTCGAAAGGTTGCCTTACCATGTTGTTAGGGTGAGGGATGTAGATTCTGAAACCCCTTCTCTTGAGTCGGTTCCCATAGTTAAAGAATTCCCAGAAGTTTTCCCCGATGATTTTCCCGGTGTTCCTCCCGAGCGGGAAATAGATTTTAGTATTGACCTCCTCCTAGATGCACAACCTATTTCTATACCTCCTTATAGAATGGCTCCGGTGGAGTTAAAAGAGTTGAAAGAGCAACTAAGGGATTTGTTGGATAAGGGTTTCATCCGACTGAGTATCTCTCCATGGAGTGCTCCTGTGTTGTTTGTTAGAAAGAAAGATAGGTCTCTTTGAATGTGCATTGATTATCGTCAATTGAATAAAGTGACCATTAAGAACAAGTATCCTCTTCCAAGAATTGATGACTTGTTCGACCAACTTCAAGGGGCTAGTTATTTCTCTAAGATTGATCTTCGTTCGGGTTATCACCAATTGAGGGTGAGAGAAGTTGATGTTCCAAAGACGGCTTTCCGAACTCGGTATGGCCATTATGAGTTCCTAGTGATGTCGTTTGGGTTAACTAATGCTCCGGTGGCGTTTATGGACTTGATAAATAGAGTGTTTAGGCAATACCTAGAAATGTTTGTGATTGCATTTATCGATGATATTTTGATCTATTTAAGGAGTGAGAATGAACATGTGGACAATTTCAGAATTATGTTGCAAGTTCTTAAGGACTAACAACTTTTTGCAAAGTTTAACAAATGTGAATTTTGTTTACGGTCCGTAGCTTTCCTTGGTTATATTGTGTGAAGTAAGGGAATTGAGGTAGATCCTAAGAAGACGGATGCGGTCAAGAGTTGGCCTAGACCTCTAACTCCTTCGGACATTAGAAGCTTTTTGGGTTTGGCCGGTTACTACAGAACGTTTGTTGAGGGATTTTCTTCCATTGCTTCTCCTTTGACGGCTTTGACTTAAAAGAAGGCTAAGTTTGTATGGTCGGAAGCTTGTGAGAAAGGTTTCCAAGAGTTGAAGGATAGACTTACTTCCGCTCCGCTGTTGACCTTACCGGAAGGTACATATGGTTTTGTTGTGTATTGTGATACCTCTAGAGTTGGGTTGGGATGTGTGCTTATGTAAAATGGTAAGGTGATTGCCTATGCTTCAAGGCAACTTAAGATCCATGAGAAGAATTATCCTACCCATGACCTTGAGTTAGCGGCAGTTGTGTTTGCCTTAAAGATATGGAGGCATTATTTGTATGGGGTCCATGTGGATGTTTTCACCGACCATAAAATTCTACAATATGTGTTTAGTCAAAAGGACTTGAATCTTCGCCAAAGAAAGTGGCTTGAGTTACTAAAAGACTGTGACATGAGTGTCCTTTATCACCCCCGGTAAAGCTAATGTGGTAGCGGATGCTCTTAGTAGATTGTTGATGGGTAGTGTGGCTCATGTAGATGAAGAAAAGAGAGAATTGGTTCGTGATGTTCATAGGTTGGCCCGACTAGGTGATCAACTAGTGGATTCCACCAATAGTGGTGTCATGGTCCATAATGGTTCTGAATCATCCTTTGTGATGGATGTGAAGTCTAAGCAAGGCCTTGATCCTATTTTGGTCGAGTTGAAAGAAGCGGTACTTAAGAAGTCCGTTGAGGCTTTCTCCCAAGGCGGAGATGGGGTACTAAGGTATCAAGGTCGGTTATGTCTTCCAAATGTTGATGACTTGAGGGAGCAAATTTTAGAAGAAGCCTATAGTTCTCGATATTCTATTCACCCGGGAGCCACCAAGATGTACCGTGATCTATGGGAAGTCTATTGGTGGAATGGGATGAAGAAAAATATCGCGGAATTTGTGGCCAAGTGCCCTAATTGTCAACAAGTGAAAGTTGAGCACCAAAGGCTGGGAGGCTTGTCACAAGACATTGCTATTCGTACTTGGAAGTGGGAAGATGTGAACATGGACTTTATTGTAGGGTTTCCACGTACTCGGCAACAACATGACTCGATATGGGTAATAGTGGATCGGATGACTAAGTCCGCTCATTTCATTCCCGAGAAGGTGTCCTACTCAGCGGAAGAGTATGCTAAGTTATATTTGAGAGAGATAGTAAGGTTACATGGAGTACCCTTATCTATAATTTTTGATCGAGGTACACAATTTACTTCATAGTTTTGGAAGTCTTTCCAAAAGGGGCTTGGTACCAAGGTGATGCTTGGCACAACTTTTCACCCCCAAACAGATGGGCAGGCGGAGTGCACCATTCAGACTTTGGAAGACATGTTGAGGGCATGTGTGATAGATTTTAAGGGCAATTGGGATGACCATTTGCCGTTAATTGAGTTTGCTTATAATAACAGTTATCACTCGAGTATTGACATGGCCCCCTTTGAGGCTCTCTCTGATAGGAGGTATAAGTCTCCTATAGGATGGTTTGAGGTTGGAGAATTCGCTTTCCTAGGTCCAGAATTGGTGCATGAGACCATCGAGAAAATTCAGATTATTTGAGAGAGGTTGAGAACAACCCAAAGTTGGAAAAAGTCCTATGTCGATGTTAGAAGGATAGATCTCGAATTCGAGGTTCATGATGTGGTTTATTTGAAGATCTTACCCATGAAGTGTGTTATGAGGTTTGGGAAGAAGGGGAAACTTAGTCCCCATTTTGTAGGCCCATATGAGATTTTGAGGCGTGTTGGCAAGGTTGCATATGAGTTAGATTTTCCAAATGATATGGCGTTAGTGCATCCGGTGTTCCATGTCTCAATGTTGAAGAAATGTGTTGGGGATCCAACATCCATAGTTCCATTAGAAGGTTTGGAAGTTAAAGAGAATCTTGCTTATGAAGAGGTATCGGTTGAGATCTTAGGCCGGCAAGTCAAAAGGTTGAGAAACAAGGAAGTTGCCTCCGTAATGGTGTTATAGAGGAATCACTTAGTTGAGAGTGCTACTTGGGAGGCCGAGGCCGATATGAAGTCCCGATATACTCATCTTTTTCCTTCTACTCCTATTCCAACTTGAGGTAACGAGTTCCTCTAGAGTTTCCTTTTTTGGGAGTCATGTGTGTTATGTGTTTCCCATGATTTTCCTTATGTGATGCATGTTCATGAAAGCTTATATTTAGAAAGAAAATGAGTTTTTGTGATTAATGTTCCTCATGTTGTTGTGCATTGAGTATGAGCTGCCTATTGACTTCATGAGATGAATTGATGAACATTCTTTTGATACGATTTTTTAGAGTAAATTGCTTATAGGCTCCATGAGATTTTGTTGAGCATGCATTAAAGCTTGGAGAAGGTATTTCCTCCTAAGAACATGAGAAATGTTGAAATTTCATGCATAATGGGTTGTTAGATGTAGTTCCTACTTCCTTGTGGTGCATTGAGTATGTTTAAGTTTGAGTTGACGTTTCCTCCTTGTTTGTGTGCATTTTGATGATGTTGCATGCATGATGGGCAGCAGTCTTGAGTCTTTACTTCCGTAAGGTGTCTAAAACGTCATTCGAGGATGAATGTTCCCAAGGGGGAGTTATTGTAACACTCCGGAAACTAGTAGGCTAAACTAGAGCTAAACGTGAGGGTTAGAGTAAAGGAAGGAGGGCAAGGGCCAAGGGAGTGGGCTATGGCAGCCTACATTGGTGTAGGAACTGCCCCACCTACCACGCCCACCACCACGGCTCATGGTCAAGATTACGGCTTGTGGGAGGGCTCGTGGAGGGCTAGGCAGTAGCCTCCCCAAACCTGCCAAAAATCAGCCTCCTCTTCACGAGCCACTTCATGGCTCGTGGGAAGGCTCGTGGGGGGGAGTTGGTGTGTGAGGGTTGATGTATAGTAGCTAAGCCACTGCCTCAAGGCCCACGAGAGGGACCACGACTTGTGGTAGGCACCACGGCTTGTGGAGCCCTCTGTGAAGGTGCCTTAGGCTTGAGGGGCTAAAGGCACATTTGCCTAGCCACTGCCTCAAGGTCCACGAAGGGGACCACGGCTCGTGGGACCTCACGTGGTTCCTGGGCAGCTCATTAAAAGTTGAGGGCTAAGTGGTGTTTTCTGGTTTTAACCCAACTTAAGTGAGGTCGTTTTTCCTAAGCCTAGGGTCACTATATAAGCCTTTTTAGCTCTAAAACTCACCCAACTAAGTCATATTTTCCAAAACTCAAATCAATTCCCCAAAGTTCATCCTCTCAAAATATTCTCTCTCTAGAAACTTGAAGAAAAAGAAGAAGAGGAAGGAGATTCAACTAGGGTTTCGAAAGCAAGCTTTTACAAATTAATTTCTTTGGGCATTTTGATTAAGGTATGGTGGTTTTCATCCATGGGTAGCTTTCACCCATGGAATCCTCTCAAAACCTTCAATTTCAAAAGATAGAAATCCCCAAAAGTCAGGATTTTGATTCAAAGGTCATGGGTTCCTTTCAAACATGATTTTTATGATTGAATTGACTTATATTAAGCATGAATTGATGATTTCCTATGGTTTTTATTATGTATCCCCAAAAACCCATGCGATTCCCATATTCCTCAAAGTTGATGATATGATGTGGGTCTTTGTTGATGATAGAGGAATTTTATGAATTAATGCATGAGGTGATAAAATCAGATGAATTATAATGATATCCATGTCTAATTCTTGAATTTTAAATGTGTTGATTGAAGGTGAGTTTTGAACCTCAAGGAGGTAAATTATGAGATTATGCTTGTTTTTATGAAATTTATGTAAATGTTATGAGTACACTTTGAGAGTGAAGTGTTAATGATTATGATGTTATTGTGGGATGATTTAAAGGTTATTCTCATGAACTCATAATGAACATGATGTGAAAGATTTTCTCACATAATGATGTAACTTGAATCGGTAGGCCAAGTGCACCCTTTCATGAGTAATTAAAAAGAGCTATTCTAATGATGTACCTTGAATCGGTAGGCCAAGGGCACCCTTTCATGAGTAATGAAGTTAATAATGAATTGACTACTCCGTGGGCATTTAATGTTTAGAACCGAGTGGATATTGTATGAGATGGAAGCTCTCCCGTAGTAAGGCCGGGTTTCTAGAAGCAGTCTCTTGAGATGGAAGCTCTCCCGTAGGCAGGCCGGGTTTCTAGTAACAATCTCCTTATCCCATAAACTACGTGCCCTCTTAGGATATTTAGCTAGTGGATCCACCTAAGCTAAGAGTTACCGGTTCTACCTTAGGCAAGTAGACCAACCCTTTTCGGTGTGGGAATCACCGGATTCCATGTTAAAGCTCACTTGGTCTCATGTTGGTTAAGGCTTATTTCCCACAAGAACAAGAACTTTAATAATGAACTAAGGCATGCTTGAAGAAGTATGCCAAAAGTCTTCAAAGGCTTTAAAGATGTTGCTAGCTTGCATTGAAGATGAAGTTATGACTTATGTTTTCCAACTATCTCTATGATGATGTTCACACTTGATAAATTGTATGCTTTCAAATGAAATGTCCCTTTTTGCATATTTCTAATGTTTTTATGCATGGGTACCATACTTAGTGCATTTTTGTTCTAACGCCTATTTTGCCTACATTTTTCCAAGTGTAGGGTCCGGCACTAGAGGTGATCATACTTGTGGCTAGAGCTTGGATTTGATGTTTTTCCCGATCTTGGTGAGTCCTCATGGTTCAAGGACGCATTTTCATCTGATTAGTTTCTTTCGTGTACTTTTCCTTTTGGACATGTTGTATGGGCTAGGCCCTATTTCATTCACTATTGTAATAGATGTCTATGATGAGACAAAGTGTCTAGACTTCCGCTTTCCTTTATGAAAAACTTTTTAAGACTTGAAATGTGTTTTACTCTTATTGTTCTATTTCTTTTGTTATGAGGACTAATAGGCTTGTATGGAGTCGTTCAGGGTTCTATGTGCTTTGTTACATCTAGGGGGTACCCCTGGGTCGTGACACTAACCCTAAGCCTCAATGAGGAAATGGTAGTGGGTCTTCATTGCCAAATTGTGCTAAGTGTGGAAGAAAGCATGAAGGTAAATGTCTAGCGGGTTCCAATGCTTGTTTGGTTGTGGTAAGACGGACCACAAGATAAGGAATTTTCCTTCAATTGCTAAGAATGAGGGAGATAGTCATCGTAGGGCTCAACCCTATCCTTCATCCGGTCCAAGTGGTTCGGGTTCAAATTCTCCCAAGCAAAATAGGTTTTATGCACTTCAGACTCATGGTGAACAAGAGGGTTCTCCCGATGTGGTTACCGGTATGTTCAAAGACTTTCAACTTGATACTTATGCTTTACTTGATCCCGGTGCTACCTTGTCTTTTGTGACGCCATATGTGGCAATGAGATTTGATGTGCTTCTTGATGTGTTGTTAGATCCTTTTTCTGTCTCTACTCCTGTTGGTGATTTTGTGATGGATGAGAGGGTCTATAGAAAGTATCCCGTCCTTATCCCATAGAGTTACTCTTATTTATTTGGTAGATCTTGATATGCTAGATTTTGAAGTTATTCTTGGTATGGATTGGTTGCACTCCTGTTATGCTTCTATTGATTGTAGAACCCGTGTAGTCAAGTTTCAGTTCTCGAATGAACCTATCCTAGAGTGGAAGGGGGGAAATTATATTCCTAAGAGTCAGATTATCTCTTGTCTTAAAGCTAGGAAGATGATTTCTAAGGGTTGCATGTACCATCTAGTTAGGGTGAAGGATATGAATTTTGAAACCGCTATTCTTGAGTCGGTCCCTGTTGTTAACGAGCTTCCGGAAGTGTTCCCAGATGATCTACCCAGTATTCCTCCAGAAGGGAAATAGACTTTGGTATTGACCTTGTCCCAGATACACAGCCTAACTCTATTCCTCCTTACCGAATGGATCCGTTAGAACTTAAGGAATTAAAGGATAATTTGAAAGATTTGTTGGATAAGGGTTTCATCCACCGAGTATCTCTCCATGGGGTGCTCCAGTTTTGTTTGTTGAGAAGAAATATGGTTCATTTTGCATGTGTATTGACTACCGACAACTGAACAAGGTGACCATTAAGAATAAGTATCCTCTTCCAAGAATAGATGATTTGTTTGACCAACTCCAAGGAGCGAGTTACTTCTCTAATATTGACCTTACGTCGGGTTATCACCAATTGAGGGTGATGGATGATGATATTCCAAAAATTGCTTTTAGAACTGGGTATGGTCAATATGAGTTTTTGGTGATGTCGTTTGGTTTTACTAATGCTCCGGCGGCATTTATGGATTTGATGAATAGGGTGTTTAGACAATACCTTGATATGTTCGTAATTGTGTTCATTGATCATATATTGATTTATTCGAGAAGTGAGGATGAGCATATTGATCATTTGAGGATTGTGTTACGAATTTTCAAGGACCAACAACTCTTTGCAAAGTTTAGCAAATGTGAGTTTTGGCTAAGGTCCGTAGCTTTTCTTGGTCATATGGTTTCATATAAGGGTATTGAGGTAGATCCTAAGAAGAAGGATGTTGGCAAGAGTTGGCCTAGACCTCTAACTCCTTCAAACATTAGAAGTTTCTTGGGTTTAGCTGGTTATTACAGAAGATTTGTTGAGGGATTTTCTTCCATTGCCTCTCCATTGACAACTTTGACTCAAAAGAAGGTTAAGTTCATATGATCTGAAACATGTGAAAAGAGTTTTCAAGATTTGACAGATAGACTTACTTCCGCTCCAGTGTTGACTTTACCAGAAGGAATGGATGGTTAGGCTGTTTATTGTGATGCCTCGAGAGTTGGGTTAGGATGTGCGCTTATGAAAAATAGGAAAGTTATTGCCTATGCCTCAAGGAAACTTAAGGTTCGTGAGAAGAATTATCTGATCCATGATCTTGAATTAGCGGAGGTGGTTTTTGCCTTAAATATTTGAAGGCATTATTTGTACTGTGTGCATGTAGATATGTTTGCCGACCAAAATAGCCTAAAATATGTGTTTAGTCAGAAGGATCTTAATCTATGCCAAAGAAGGTGGCTTGAGTTACTTAAGGATTATGATATGAGTATTCTATATCACCCCGATAAGGCAAATGTTGTGGCGCATGCCCTTAGCCAATTATCAATGGATAGTGTTGCGCATATTGAGGAAGATGAAAGAGAACTGGTAAGAGATGTACATAGATTGGTGATAACGCTCAACTACACTTCATCCAATACTAAGTGTAGGCGATCGCAATCTAGTATAAACACAACAAACAGTTGGGGTCGATCCCACAAAGAGTGATACAATAGAGAATTCAGTTATGAAGTAATAGACACTAAACGGTTGTAGGAATAGAAATTAACGAAATCATTATATTAAATATAAGGGGTTGACAAAAAGTGTCAAATGGGGGGTTAAGGTTTGGCAATTAACAACTACGGAAACAGGGGAGTAATCAAATAGTGAGGGATACTTGGGGATGTTATCGATTAGTTGCAAATTTCGCTATACGGGTGATTACTAATTACCAAAAATCACTGAATCCTAGTGGGTAGGCTAAGTTTTAGGTGTAATAGTCATCCCTCGATCAACTATCACGAATCAAGTGAGAGTTCTCTAGAACCTCAACAAGCATCAAACTATAAGCAGCCCAAAACCTTAATTTATCTACTCTCTCGAGCTAGATATGTAGGATCGAATTAAGGTTCACTCTCTCGAGTTGAACCCACAACAACCCAATCGCTAAAATCATCAATTGATAACCTTAATTCTAAAACCTCTCTCTTGAGCAAGCATAGAATACTAAGCTAAAAATGCATTTGCAACTACAATTCATAAGTTGAAAATCAATTATCAATCAAACCAACTTCAAAACAACAATTAAATCAGTAATTACTAACACTCATAAGCTAATTAAGACAACTAATCACACAATCACACCCCCAAGAATGGGGGTTTTAGCCACACATTATAAAAAGTAGGAAATTATTACCAACTACGTTATCCATAAGTTGGGCAATGCAATCCACGTCTTTACAATGGTCCAAAATGCTTAATATCAAAAACCCAACTTGAAATCTACTAGAAAACTCTCAAAAACTAAAAACCACAATGTTTCAATCAAAACTCGAAGTCTAACAATGGCAGGATTCCTTTTCTTCTTTTTGAAAATCAATTTATACGTTTTTCTGATTTTGGCCTTTGATGAGTTCAAGATTTCGACTCATTTAGGGCTTTGTTTTGATAGTATAAATTTCCTCAAATGCCTAATTTATGTTCTAAACTGATGTTAGAGTGTTGATTTGCAGCATTACAGGCTAAGGAGCAAGGCAAGGACACAATCGGACAAAAAAGAACTAACAAGCTGAAGAAGTGGAGAAAAGCGATCTTGATGATCGCCAAGACCACTCGGCGGTCGGTCGAGTGGCTCTTAACCCACATAATTTTATAGAACACCGCCTCTGCGATGAGAGAAATTTGGGCGAAGGGTGTTCCCTGTTGGTGACACACCGAACGGGTCGTCGAAGAGGGATCGGTGTCAGCCGAAGTGTAAAAGACTATCAGTGAAGCTGCAAGCAGAGTGGCAATAAAAAGGAACAAATGGTGCATCGCTGAACCACTTGGTGAACGCCGACATAGACCGCCGAAAGTTACAGTACGAAATGGATGAAAAACTGAGCTAAGAGGGTGATGGACAAGAGTGATCGGCGATTCACCGACTGGTCGGCGAAGCCCGACTTTCCTCGCCGATTGGCTCCAAAAAAGGCCAAATTTTGGATCAGTATAAATTGATATTTTTTAAGAGAAAGAAGGCATCCAAACATTATGAAAAGAGAGATTGAGAACAAAAACATTGTTCTTGTTGGTTTGAAGCAATTTTTTAGATTTCAAGTTGGTTGTTGTATTGAAGCAAGATTTATTGATTTTATGATTTTGGAAATCAATACCCAGCTATGGAGCATGTAATAGGTATTTGAATTTTCACCTTTTATGATGAATAACTAAAACCCCATTCTTGGGGGTTTGACCATTGACTAATTGCTTAATTTAGCTGAGTAGGTGTTAGAAATTATTGATTGTAGTGCTAATTCGAAGTGGGTCTGATTTATTGTTGCTGTTAAATTGCTTTGTTGAATGTTTATTTCAATGTGATTTAGTGTTTTACGCTTGCTTGAGAGATAGGTGTAAAACCAAGGTGATAAATTAGCATTCATAGTGATTGGGTCATTGTGGGTTCAGCTCGAGAGAGTGAATCCTAAGTCCCATTCTACCTATTTAGCTCGAGAGAGTAGATGTAGTGAGGAGTGAATCCTAAGTCCCATTCTACCTATTTAGCTCGAGAGAGTAGATGTAGTGAGGTTGTGGACTGGTTTTCATATTTAGCCTGTTGAGGTTCGAAAGAACTCAATTGAAGCGAGGTAGTTGTTTGAGAGAAAATTATTTCATCTAAGGTCCATCCTACCCTTGAAGAGTTAGTAACTTTTAGTAATCACCTAGCACCCATTTAGCGATAATTGGTGATTAGTCGGTCATTCCTCCAAGTACCTATTACTCATTTGATTACTCTTGTTGATTGTTATTGTTGTGATTGATGTCTGATATAAAAAAAACCCCACCTGACATTTATGTCAACCTTTTGATTCAATTAAGAGTTTTCGATAATTTCTATTTCTACAACCATTTAAATCACGTTTATAACTTCATAATTGAATTCAAAATTGTACCGCTCCCTGTGGGATCGACCCCAACTCACATGTTGGGTTTATACTAGATTACGATTATCTACACCGAGTATCAGATGAGGTGTAGTTGAGCTTTAATCAAAATGGTGCCGCTGCCGGGGAGGGGTGTTTAGAATTCTCTTATCGAAGTTTGAATTGTGATCTATTTGAGTTGTAGTTGAATCAACTTACCTTTTTGTTGTAAGTTGTGTTGATCAGGTGACAGGATGAGTGCGAATGAGAGCACTGTGAACCAACTTTGTCACAAAAATGATGGTAGCGATTTCTTGCATGCCAATGAAGCTCTATTGGGGGGCAGGTACTATTCGCCTACCTCCGGTTGAGGACCATGCTGCATTCCATGTGACAAATACAATGCTGCAACTTTTGCAAGCGAAAGGCATATTTGGAGGGTTGGATCATGAGAACCCCCATGAGCATATTCAGAACTTTGTGGGGACATGCAGTCCGTTCTCACTCAAGAATATTTTGCAAGAATCAATTCGGTTGCGGTTGTTCCCTTTTTCTTTAATGGGGGAAGCAACCAAATGGCTAGCAGAGCTACTGAGAGACTCTATTCTATCATGGGAGGAACTCACCGAGGCATTCTGTGTGAGGTTCTTTCCACCCTCAAAGATGGTGAAATTGCGTGATGACATCCAAAATTCAAGCGGGTAGAAGGGGAACCAATTCATGAAACTTGGTTGAGGTTTCGGAAGTTACTATTACTATGTCCTACTCATGGGCTGCCGGGTGATGTGATACTTCATTATTTTTACCGCAGTTTAGACTCAGTGAACAAAGGAGTGGCTGAACAATTAGCTCGAGGAGGAATAATGTTGCAA
Organism: Solanum etuberosum; assembly: GCA_029582245.1. Taxonomy (NCBI): domain Eukaryota; kingdom Viridiplantae; phylum Streptophyta; class Magnoliopsida; order Solanales; family Solanaceae; genus Solanum; species Solanum etuberosum. Next base: position 16,332 of record JAJONR010002895.1, read on the forward strand.
TAATTTGATGTAGCCTCGTCCCTTGTTGATGAAATGACAAAGAAAAATCAGGCGTGGTACACTCAAGAGGACCGAGTTTCCCCTTTTTTTTAGGATGACGCAAGAACAACTTGACAAGGCGAAAGAAAGGATGAGAATATTAGCAAGACGTTGTCCCAAATGGAGTTGTTACAAAAACAAATGCTAGAAAATGTGGGTGAACCCAAAGAAGTAAGGAGAGTGTTGAGACTTGAGCAGGGTTCCCATCTGAGCTACTTTAAGGCTGGTGGGAATCAAGGTTGGAACTTGCATAAGGAAGAAGAGCGAAGGCGTTATTATCAAGATTGGAGTGAACAAAAAACTCTTGGAGGAGAGAAGAGAGTCATGAAGAGTACCAAACGCAATCAAGTGACAGCCCACGATCGAAGGGAAGTTTGAATAACTTAAGACTGGATGAATTGTTGTTACGTATCCTAGACAAGGTTGAAGGATCAGATGACATGTTTAAAGAGATGAAAGCTGATTTCTCATCATTGAATAATAAAGTGAATTCTCATGCTGATGCAATCAAACAACTTGAGGATCAACTAGGCCATCTTTCAACACAATTGGAGCCTAAAGTATTTGAAGGGGGTGAGTCTTAATGCACAACAACTTCGAGGGCTGAATGTGATAAAGATTTGGTGCTTGTGACTCGAAGTGGAAAAATGGCGGTTAGTAATGTGAAGGGTAATGATGGGGTGAAACTTCATGAAGAAGGGAAAGATCTTGATGAGGAAGAGAATCCCATTCAAGCACCGGAAAGTGATATGCTCAAAGAGAAGGAGAAAAATCATAATCAAAGCCCCGCCGAAGAGTTGCAAAAAGATAAAGAAAAGGGCACCTCATCTCCAAAGATTGTGCAACCTCTTCCCAAAATAGTTCCTCCGTTTCCTCAACGTCTTAAGAAGAAAAATGAGGATGAGAAGTTCAAGAAGTTCCTATCAGTGTTCAAGACACTTTCTATAAATCTACCGTTAATGGAAGCATTGTTGGAGATGCCGGGTTATGCCAAATTCATGAAGGAGCTAGTCACCAAGAAAAGAAGCATGGACTTCGAGACAATCGAAGTTTCTCATAATTGTATACCATTATGAGTAGCGAAATGATTAAAAAGAAAGAAGATCCGGGGGCATTCACCATTCCATGGACTATCGGTATGCTTCAATTTGCTAAAGCTCTGTGTGATTTGGGGGCAAGTATAAATCTAATTCCCTATGAAATCTATAAACAACTTGGGCTGGGCGAACCAAAATCCACAACAATGCGGCTTCTTATGGCGGACCGGTCGATCAAGCACCCCGTTGGGATACTCTATGATATATTGGTGAAGGTTGATCGATTCATTTTTCCGGTTGATTTTGTTATTCTTCATTGTGAGATTGATGCTGAAAATTCCATTATCTTGGGAAGACCATTTTTAGCAACCGGGAGAGCGCTAGTGGATGTTGAAAATGGGGAATTGAAGTTCCGGGTGAACAAAGATGAGGTCACCTTTAATGTGTGCAAATCAATGAAACACCCAAGTGATATTCATGTGATTGATGTAATTGATGAAGCGGTGGCCAGTGTGAGCCATTTGATATGTATGAGTGAACCTTTTGAGGCTGTTCTTACGAATTATGATGAGACCGAAGTTCAAGGGTATGATGAAGTGGTAGCTGCTCTGTCAGGATTAGGTGAATACTCAAGGAACCCATTGAATCTAGACATTGATCTAAAGAATCAAGAAAATCCTCCCGCTAAACCATCCACGGAGGAACCGCTCATCTTCGATATGCATTCTTGGGAGCAAACAACACCTTGCCTGTTATCATTGCAGTTGACTTTCCTAAATGGCTAGTAAAATTGCTTCTTGAGGAGTTGAGAAGGTACATCAAGGCTATAGGGTGGACTATCGCTGACATTGTGGGTATTCCACCTGGCATTTGCACTCACAAGATTCAACTAGACAGTGAGTGCAAATCGAGTGTCGAGCATCAAAGGAGATTGAACCCACCAATGCAAGAGGTGGTGAAAAAGGAGATAATCAAGTGGTTGGATGCAGGTGTGATCTACCCTATTGCGGATAGCAAATGGGTGATTCTGGTGCAATGTGTACCAAAAAAAAGTGGCATCACGGTCATCCCAAATGAGAAAGGAGAACTTGTTTCTATGAAACCGGTAACCGGATGGAGGGTATGCATGGATTATCAGAAGTTGAACTCATGGACACAAAAAGATCACTTTCCCATGCCTTTTATGGATCAAATGCTCGATCGGCTTTCGGAGCATGGATGGTATTGCTTCTTGGATGGTTATTCCGGGTATAATTAAATCTCAATTGCACCGGAAGATAAAGAGAAAACCACTTTCACTTGTCCCTATGGTACTTTCTCTTTCAAAAGGATGCCTTTCAGGTTGTGTAATGCCCCGGCGACATTTCAACGTTGCATGTTGTCTATTTTTGCTGATATGATAGAAGATTCAATGGAAGTCTTCATGGATGACTTCTCAGTTGTGGATGATTCTTTTGAAACATGTTTGGCACACCTTGGGATGGCTCTTCAAAGATGTGTGGGAATCAATTTAGTCCTAAATTGGGAGAAATGTCACTTCATGGTTAGAAAAGATATAGTTTTGGGTCAAAAGGTATCCCAAAAGGGGATGGAGGTTGACAAGGCAAAGATTGAGGTAATTGAGAAGCTACCACCACCAATCTCGGTAAAAGGTATTCGTAGTTTCTTGGGGCATGCCTGGTTCTACCGGATATTCATCAAAGACTTCTCAAAAATTGCACTCCCATTGTGCAAGCTGTTGGAGAAGGAGGCGAAATTTGACTTTGATGACGCATGTATGGCAGCCTTTAAGTGTTTGAAAGAGAAATTAATCTCTACCCCGGTGATTATTAGCCCAGATTGGTCGGAACCGTTTGAAGTGATGTGTGATGCAAGTGGGACTGTGTTGGGTGTTGTTTTAGGACAAAAACGCAATAAACTATTCCATCCAATCTATTACGCAAGCAAAACATTGAATGGTGCTCAACGTATCTACACTGTTACAGAGCAACAGTTACTTGCGGTGGTATATGCATTTGAGAAATTCTGGGCATATTTGTTAGGCACCAAAGTAGTAGTTCACACTGATCATGCAGCCCTACGGTACTTAATGGCAAAGAAAGATGCTAAACCACGGTTGATAAGATGGGTATTGTTGTTGCAAGAATTCTACTTTGAAGTCAAGGATAGAAGAGGGTACGAAAATAGGTGGCCGATCACCTATCTAGGTTGGAGGGCAAAGAGAAAGATGAGCTTAAGTTAGACATAAATGACTCATTCCCAGATGAGCAGGTATTCATGGCCACTCTTATGCAGACTCCTTGGTATGTTGATTTTGCTAACTATGTGGTATGTGGGTTAATGCCGGAAGACCTGAACTTCTATCAACAAAAATTGTTCTTGTTCGATGTCAAAAGATATTTCTAGGATGAACCATATCTATTCACAGAATATGCAGACCATATTATTCGGTGATGTGTGCCGGAAGAGGAAGTCAATAAAATTCTAAATGCTTGTCATGCTTCCCCGGTTGGTGGTCATCATAGCGGTGTGCGAACATCCGCTAAAATTCTTCAAAGTGGCTACTACTGGCCATCCCTCTACAAAGATGCTCATGAATTTTTCAAGAAATGCATACAATTCCAAAAGCAAGGTGGGGTGTCCAGAAGGCATGAGTTGCCTCTTAAGCCTATTCTGGAAGTTGAGTTATTCGATGTCTGGGGAATAGATTTCATAGGGCCGTTTGTGAGTTCGTTTGGTAATAAGTATATTTTGGTGGCTGTGGATTACGTTTCTAAATGGGTGGAAGCCGTGGCACTACCCAACAATGAAGGGAAGAGTGTTGTTCAATTCTTAAAAGTCTACATCTTTGCAATATTTGGCACCCCTCGGGCTATTTTCAGTGATGGAGGTTCGCATTTTTGCAACCGACTGTTTGCTTCTGCATTGAGTAAATACGGAGAGAAACATAAAGTGGCAACGCCATATCATCCTCAAACAAGTGGCCAAGTTGAGGTTTCAAATCGGGAGATTAAGAGTATCTTGGCTAAGACCGTGAATACAAATAGGACTGATTGGTCTCGAAAGCTAGATAATGCTCTTTGGGTGTATCACACTGCTTACAAGACACCAATTGGCATGTCCCCATATCAGCTGGTTTTTGGGAAATCTTATCACCTACCGATTGAACTGGAACACAAAGCACTATGGGCATTAAAGACATTAAATCTGGATTGGGTAAATGCTTCGAAAGGGAGAGTAGATCTGGTGAACGAAATGGATGAATTTTGGTTTAGGGCATATGGAAGTTCAGCTCTCTAAAAGGAGAAAATGAAGAAATGGCACAACACTAAAATCCTTAGAAGAGAATTTCGAGTTGGAGACTTTGTGTTGCTATACAATTCTCGATTGAGACTCTTCCCGGGAAAGCTCAAGTCAAAGTGGTCCGATCCATTTAAAGTGATGCGAGTGTTCACGAATGGGGCCATTGAAGTCGAAGGTAAGGAAGGTCCAGCCTTCAAGGTGAATGGGGAACACTTGAAGTTATATTTTGGAGAATGCCATGAGATTTCACTGATCGAAGTGGTGTACTTGGAAGATGCTTGAAAGCATTTCCACGTCGTGCCATGACGTTAAATAAGGCGCTTCTTGGGAGGCAACCCAAGTGTTAGTTGTTTTGAATAATGTGTGTTGAATGTGCAGGTATGGGTGATTCTGCGACGCCAAAACCCTTTCGGCGAACCGCAGAATGGATCTGGCGATCAAGACTTTGCCCGCTTTTGTGGCACCAAAAGTGAGTTGAGATACTGGAATATTTGGCAATGTATTCAGACCACTCGGCAATGTGCCAAGAAGATTGGGCGAGCCCAACTTTCTCCGCCCTTTTTCACAACCCTGCAGGGTCGGAGTTCTGGAAATTTCGGCGATGTTCTAAGCACACTAGGCGATGCGCCGATGCTGTTCGGCATACCCGATCCCGATCGCCATTCTGTCCAAATTGGAGTGGTAGCAGTCTGGATATTTCGGCGAATTTCATGCAAATCGGTTGTTTGCCGATTGGTTCGGTGACCTCTGCAACCCTTCGCAAAATGGCCACCTAGTGAAGATTCCTTCTCACCCTACTTTGTTTGTTTAGTGCCAGTGCCTCGCCTTTTTATTTTTATTTTTATTGTATTTTGTTTATGTTGTGTTTGTTCTTTGATAACATTGATGTAACACCCCGAATTCGAAATGAGGTGAAATAGCAGTTTAAGGAAAGTTGCAGGTGCCATCCACGGCCAGCCACCCACGGCTCGTGGACAGACCCACGGACCGTAGGTAGGGGTCCGTGGATTGGTCACCTTGGGTCAGTTTAGGACCTCAAGACCACGGGCTAACCAACGGTCCATTGGTCAGACCACGGATCGTGGTCGAGGGTCCGTAGGTCAAGGCCTCAGAATTGAGTCACTGACCACGAACCACAGCCAACCAGGACGGACCGTAGGTCCATCCACAATCCATCGGTCAATGTCCGTCGGTTGTGGGCTGTAAGTTAATTTTAATGGAATATGGGTCTTTTCCGGTTTTAATTAAATAAAAGTGGTGTCATTTTGCCTACACCTAGACCACATATATAAGTATTTTTAACCCCCAAAATCCCCCATTTAGTTCATTCTTCCAAATTCCCCAACAGAATTCAAATCTCCTCCCAAATATTCTCTTTCAAGAACTTCAAGAAGAATAAGGGAAATCAGCTAGGGTTGGAAGCTAAGGATCCAAATTCTCCATTTAAGGCTAGTAATTGGAGTCAAAGTATGATAGCTTTCATCCATGGGTTCCTTCCACCCATGGAGTCCCCAAATTCCTCTATTTCAAATGCTAGAATTCCCTAATTAGCTAGGGTTTTCTTCTAACACCATGGGTTCTTTTGATTATTGATCTTAATGGTTTAATTATGTTTAAATATGCATGAATTGATGATTTTTAATGCCTTTATAATGTTTCCCCCATGAACCCATGCAAACCCCCATGTTTTCCAATTGTGATCTCATAGAGTTGGGTTGTTGATTATGAAACAGGAGTTTTATGATCTAAAGCATGAAGTAATAGAATTTACTTGAATTTATGATAAAATCCCTACCTTATGTTAGAATCCTATGTTTGGTGATTGTAAGTAGCTTTGAACCTTGAAAGGGCAAAGTGTGAGTTATGCGTGATTTTATGAAACTTATGTAAATGCTTTAAGGGTGCTTTGAGAGTAAAGTGCCAATGTTGTTGTTGGTGTTGTGTTGTTGAAAGGATATTCTCATAAAACACTTACAACCATGATGTGAAAGGTTTTCTCACATAGAAATTATTCTTAGGTTGAAAGGCTATTCTCACCTAATTGAGTCAATGAATAAGACCTATCCTAATAAACTAGTTGGATTGGCAAAATGACATGCCTTTCCATGGATAATTATAACAAATAAGAAAATACTATTCTGTGGGAATTAAGCTTAGCACCGAGTGGATATTGACCTTACAATGGAAGCTCTCCCGTGAGTAGAGGCCGGGTTTCTAGAAGAAGTCTCATGAGATGAAAGCTCTCCCATGAGTAGAGGCCGGGTTTCTAGTAGCAATCTCCTTATCCCATAACTATGTGCCCCCATAGGTTGATTTGCTAGTGGATCCACTTAAGCTAGAAGTTCAAGATTCTACCTTAGGCAAGTAGAACAACCCTTTTCGGTGTGGGAGACACCGGGTGATCATGTTTTAGCTCACATGGTCTCTATGTCAGTTAAGGCTACTTCTCCCACAATAAGATGACTAAAGGACTAAGGTTACTTAAGGAAGTATCTCATTCGTGTTCAAAGACTTAAAGATGATTTGGCTTACATTGACCATGATGTTATGACCTATGTTTTCCAACTATTTCTACTATGATGTTTTAACTTGGTGAATTGCATAACATGAAATGAAATGTCCTTTTTAGCATGTTTTAAATATTTTTATGCATAGTTATCATACTTAGTGCATTTTTGTACTAACGCATACTATTGCCTACATTCTCAGAAATGTAGGGTCCGACAGGCAGGGTTTCCATTCTAGTGGCTAGAGCTTGGACTTTGATCTCTTTCCGAGCTTGGTGAGTTCTCATGGTTCAAGGATGGGACTTTCCTTAACGTAGTTTCACTTTTGTATTTCCTTTTTGAACATGATGTATGGGCTAGGCCCACTTTCATTCGATTGTAATAGATGGCTATGTTGAGACATGAGTTAGACTTCCACTTTTTCTATAAAGATGTTTTCGGACTTAATTGTTGTTTTCCTCTTTATTGTTCTAATACTTTATGTTATGAGGACTAAGTGGCTTGTATGGAGTCTTTCGGGGTTCTATATGCCATGTTACATCTAGGGGGTACCCCTAGGTCATGACAAACATGGTAATCAGAGCACAAGGTTTAGAATGATCCTAGGATGATGTCTTATAAGCCACGTCTAGTAGAGTCTTGTTCTTGAGTGTGAAGCGTGCCATATTTATGAATGGGAGGCTACAAGATGATTGGGAAACTTGACTTCTTTCATTACTCTTAAGTCGTGCCATAGAGTTTAACTCTATATAAGTCTCTCTTCTAATCCTTACCTTATGCTCTTCAAGACATGTCTTCTCGAAGGGCTAATACTAGATGGAATGTGAGGGAGAATATGGAACAAGGAGCTCCTTCTCAAGCTCCTCAAGCTCTAATAGATCCTTTGGTTGGGAATGCGATAAATGCGGAGGTTAGGTTGGCTTTTCAAATGTTGGCTCAAGCTTTGGTGACTCAAGCCAATAGAGAGGTTGTAGCTCCTATGAATCCTAATATGAATTCGGCGGCTTCAAGAGTGAGGAACTTTGCAAGGATGAACCCTCCAAAATTTTATGGCTCCAAAGTGGAAGAGGATCCTCAAAGGTTTATTGACGAGGTCTATAAGGTAATTTTTATTATGGGGGTGACTCCGGAGGAGAAGGCGGAGTTAGCCGCTTACCAATTGAAAGATGTTTCTCAAGTGTGGTATGATCAGTGGAAGGGAGAGAGACTGGTGGGAGCGGGTTCCGTAGAGTGGGAAGTGTTTAAATCAGTGTTTCTTGATAGGTTCTTTCCCTTAGAGTTGAGGGAAGCTAATGTGCAAGAGTTCATTAACCTTCATCAAGGAAGTATGAGTGTTAGGGAGTATGCTCTAAAGTTCACCCAACTATCCAAGTATGCTCCAACTATGGTGGCGGATTCGAGGGCTAAGATGAATAAGTATGTGACGGGCGTGTCCGACATGGTATAAAAAGAATGTCATATGGCAATGCTCTTCCATGATATGAATATCTCACGTCTTATGGTGTACGCCCAACAAATTGAGGAATCAAAACTCAAGGAGAAGTCTAGAGAGGTAAAAAGGGCTAAGACTGGTGATTGTAATTTCTTACATGCTAGATCCGATGGACATGGTCGTCCTAAGTTTCGTCATGGGTTTTCCGGTCAAGGTTCCTCCAATGTTCCACCTAAGTTTAACAAGGATAGGTTGTCTAACCTTAAACCTCAAGGAGGTAATGGAGGTGGCTCTTCTTTGGCTAGGTCTACATGTGCTAAATGTGGGAAGAAACACGATGGTAAGTGCCTAGCCGGCACCGATGGATGCTTTAGTTGTGGGAAGAGTGGTCGCAAAATGAGAGATTGCCCCATGATTGCGGAAAAAATAAGAGAAGGCAAGCAAGCTCCTCCTAGCCGTTTGAATTCCAATGCTCCAAAGTAAACCGCTTCTATGCTCTCCAATCCCGAGGTGACCAAGAGAGTTCCCCGGATGTAGTGACTGGTATGTTAAAAGTTTTTCAACATGATGTATCTGCCTTTCTTGATCCCGGTGCTACTTTATCTTTTGTGACGCCCTATGTGGCGATGAGGTTTGATGTTCCTCCGGAAGTGTTTTTAGAACCTTTTTATGTCTCTACTCTTGTTGGTGATTCTGTGGTGGATCAGAGGGTTTATAGAAGATGTCTCGTTTCCTTATCCCATAGAGTTACTCTTGTTGACTTGATGGAGCTTGACATGTTAGACTTTGATGTGATTCTTGGTATGGATTGGTTGCATGCATGCTATGCCTCTATTGATTGTAGAAGTCGAGTGGTTAGATTTCAATTGCCAAATGAGCCTATCCTAGAGTTGAAAGGGGGGGGGTATTCGATGCCTAGAGGTTAATTTTTGTCTTTTCTAAAATCTAGAAAGATGATCTCGAAAGGTTGCTTTTACCATGTTGTTAGAGTAAGAGATGTAGATTTCGAAACCCCTTCTCTTAAGTCGGTTCCCGTGGTTAATGAATTTCCAGAAGTTTTCCCTGATGATTTGCCCAGTATTCCTCCCGAGCGGGAGATAGATTTTGGTATTGACCTTCTTCCGGATACGCAACCTATCTCTGTTCCTCCTTATAGAATGGCTCCGACTGTGTCAAAGGAATTGAAGGAGCAACTAAAGGATTTGTTGGATAAGGGTTTCATCCGACTGGGTATCTCTCCATGGGTTGCTCCCGTGTTGTTTGTTAGAAAGAAAGATGGGTCTCTTCGAATGTGCATTGATTGTCATCAATTGAATAAAGTGACCATTAAGAACAAGTATCCTCTTCCAAGAATTGATGACTTGTTTGACCAACTTCAAAGGGCTAGTTATTTCTCTAAAATTTATCTTTGTTCGGGTGATCACCAATTGAGGGTGAGAGGGGATGATATTTCAAAGACGGATTTTTGAACCCGATATGGTCACTATGAGTTTTTGGTCATGTCGTTTGGGTTCACTAATGCTCCGGCATCATTTATGGATTTGATAAATAGAGTGTTTAGACAATACCTTGATATGTTCGTAATTGTGTTTATTGATGATATTTTATTCTATTCAAGGAGTGAGGATGAACATGTGGACCATTTGAGAATTGTGTTGCAAGGTCTTAAGGACCAACAACTTTTTGCAAATTTTAGCAAGTGTGAATTTTGGTTAAGGTCCGTAGCTTTCCTTGGTCATATTGTGTCAAGCAAGGGGATTTAGGTAGATCCTAAGAAGATGGATGCAGTAAAGAGTTAGTCGAGACCTGTAACTCCTTCAGAAATTAGAAACTTTTTGGGGTTGGCCGGTTACTATAGAAGGTTTGTTGCGGGATTTTCTTCCATTGCTTCTCCTTTGACGGCTTTGACTCAAAAGAAGGATAAGTTTATGTGGTCGAAAGCTTGTGAGAAAAGTTTCCGAGAGTTGAAAGATAGACTTACTTTTGCTCCGGTGTTGACCTTACCGGAAGGTACGAATAGTTTTGTGGTATATTGTGATGCCACTAGAGTGGGGTTGGGGTGTGTTCTTATGCAAAATGGTAAGGTGATTGCCTATGCTTCAAGACAACTTAAGATCCATGATAAGAATTATCCTACCCATGACCTTGAGTTAGCGGCGGTTGTGTTTACCTTGAAAATATAGAGGCATTACATGTATGGGGTCCATGTGGATGTTTTCACCGATCATAAGAGTCTAGAATATCTGTTTAGTCAAAAGGACTTGAATCTTCGCCAAAGAAGTTGGCAAGAACTCTTGAAGGATCATGACATGAGTGTCCTTTATCGCCCCGGTAAAGCTACTGTGATAGTGGATGCTCTTAGTAGATTGTCAATGGGTAGTGTGGCTCATGTAGATGAAGAAAAGAAAGAGTTGGTTCGCGATGTTCATAGGTTGGCCCGACTAGGTGTTCAACTAGTGGATTCCACCAAGGGTGGTGTCATGGTCCATAATGGGTCCGAATCATCTTTTGTGATGGATGTGAAGGCTAAGCAAAGCCTTAATCCAATTTTGGTAGAATTGAAAGAGGATGTACTCAAAAAGTCCGTTGAAGCTTTCTCCCAAGGGGGAGATGGGGTACTTAGATATCAAGGTCGGTTATGTGTTCTGAATGTTGATGACTTGACGGGACAAATTTTAGAGGAAGCCCATAGTTCTCGGTATTCTATTCACCCCGGAACCACCAAGATGTACCGTGATCTACGGGAAGTCTATTACTGGAATAGGATGAAGAAAGATATTGCGGGATTTGTGGCCAGATGTCCTAATTGTCAACAAGTGAAAGTTGAGCACCAAAGGCCGAGAGGGTTGTCCCAAGACATTGACATTCCTATGTGGAAGTGGGAAGACTTGAACATGGACTTTATAGTTGGTTTGCCTCGCACCCGGAGACAGCATGACTCTATATGGGCAATAGTGGATCGGATGACAAAATTGGCTTATTCTTCCCGTCAAAGTTTCTTATTCGGCGGAAGACTATGCTAAGATATACTTGAGAGAGATGGTAAAATTGCATGGTCTGCCTTTGTCTATCATTTCCGATTATGGTACCCAATTCACTTCTCAATTTTTGAAGTCATTCCAAAAGGGTCTTGGTACCAAGATTAAGCTTAGCACGACTTTTCATCCCTAAACCTATGGGCAAGCGGAGCGTACTATTCAGACTTTGGAGGAAATTTTGAGGGCTTGTGTGATTGATTTTAAGGGTAACTGGGATGACCATTTGCCATTGATGGAATTTGCCTATAATAATAGCTATCACTCGAGTATTGGTATGGCTCCCTTTGAGGCTCTTTATGGTAGGAGGTGTAGATCTCCTATAGGTTGGTTTGATGTGGGTGAAGTTGCTTTGATAGGTGCCAAGCTAGTTTATGAAGCTATTGAGAAAGTTCGGCTTATTAGAGAGAGGTAGAGAACGGCTCAAAGTCGGCAAAAGTCTATTGCCGATGTTAGGAGGAGAGATCTTTAATTTGAGGTTCATGATTGGGTTTATTTGAAAATTTCACCCATGAAGGGTGTTATGAGGTTTGGAAAGAAAGGGAAGCTTAGTCCCCGTTTTGTAGGCCCATATGAGGTTTTGAGGCGTGTTGTCAAGGTTGCATATGAGTTAGATTTGCCAAGTGAGTTGGCATTGGTGCATCCGGTTTTTCATGTCTCTATGTTGAAGAAATGTGTTGGGGATCCAACATCCATAGTTTCCTTAGAGGGTTTGGAGGTTAAGGAGAATCTTGCTTATGAAGAGGTGCCAGTTGAGATCTTAGACCGGCAAGTCAAAAAGTTGAGAAATAAGGAAGTTGCCTCCGTGAAGGTGCTATGGAGGAATCATTTAGTTGAGGGTGCTACTTGGGAGGCCGAGGTTGATATGAGGTCCCGATATCCTCATCTCTTTCCTTCTACTCCTACTCTATCTTGAGGTAATGAGTTCCTCTTGGGTTGTTTAATGTGTTGGGAGTCATGTGTGATTTATGTGTTTCCATGATTTATTCATGATTATGCATGTTAATGTAAAAGCTTAATTTTCGAAAGAAATGACTTGTATGATTTATTTTCCTCATGTTGTTGTGCATTGAGTATGATTTGCCCATAGACTTCATGAGATGATTGTTGAACATGCATTTGTTATGCTCTTTGAGAATGAGTTGCATGAAGGCTCCATGAGATTGTGTTGAGCATGCTTTTAGTTTGGAGAAGGAAGTTCCTCCTTAAACATGAGAAATTTTTAATTTCATGCATATTAGGTTGCTAGATGTAGTTCCTACTTCCTTATGGTAAATTGAGTATGTTTAGCTTGGAGATGAAGTTCTTCCTTAGTTTTGTGCATTTAGATGAGTTGCATGCATAATGGGCTGCTAGTCTTGATTCTTTTCGTTTAGAAACGTGTTTAGAATCTCATTCGAGGACGAATGATCCCAAGGGGGAGATAATGTAACACCCTAGATTCAAAATGAGGCGAAATAGCAGTTAAAGGAAAGTTGCAAGTGCCATCCACGGCCAGCCACCCACGGCTCGTGGACAGACCCACGGACCGTAGGTAAGGGTTCGTGGATTGGTCACCTTGGGTCAGTTTAGGAACTGAAGACCATGTCCTGACCAACGGTCCGTTGGTCAGACCACGGACAATAGTCGAGGGTTCGTCGGTCGAGGCCCTAGAATCGAGTCACTGACCACGAACCACGACCAACCAGGACGGACCGTAGGTCCATCCATGGTCTGTCGGTCAGCGTCCGTCGGTCGTGGGCTGTCAGTTAATTTTAAGGGCATATGGGTCTTTTCTGGTTTTTATTAAATTAAAGTGGTGTCGTTTTGCCTACACCTAGACCATCTATATAAGTATTTTTAACCCCCAAAATCCCCCATTGGGTTCATTCTTCCAAATTTCCCAAAAGAAATCAAATCTCCTCACAAATATTCTCTCTCTAGAACTTGAAGAAGAAGAAGGACAATCAGCTAGGGTTTGAAGCTAACGATCCAAATTTTCCATTGAAGGCTAGTAATTGGAGTCAAGGTATTATAGCTTTCATCCATGGGTTCCTTTCATCCATGGAGTGCTCAAATTCCTCTATTTAAAATGGTAGAATTCCCGAATTAGCTAGGGTTTTCTTCTAACACCATGGGTTCTTTTAATTATTGATCTTAATGGTTTAATTATGTTTAAATATGCATGAATTGATGATTTACAATGCCTTTATGATGTTTCCCCCATGAACCCATGCAAACCCCTATGTTTTCCAATTCTGATCTCATAGAGTTGCGTTGCTGATTATGAAAGAGGATTTTATTGATCTAAAAGCATGAAGTAATAGAATTTACTTGAATTTATGATAAAATCCCCACCTAATGTTAGAATCCTAGGTTTGCTGATCGGAAGTAGCTTTGAACCTTGAAAGGGCAAAGTGTGAGTTACGCATTATTTTATGAAACCTATGTAAATGCTTTAAGGGTGCTTTGAGATTAAAGTGTCAATGTTGTTTTTGTTGTTGTGTTGTTAAAAGGATATTCTCATAAAACACTTACAACCATGATGATGTGAAAGGTTTTCTCACATATAAAGGATTCTTAGGTTGAAAGGCGATTCTCACCTAATTGAATCAATGAATAAGAGTTATCCTAATGAACTAGTTGGATTGGCAAGATGACATGCCTTTCCATGGATAATTAGAACAAGTAAGAAAATACTATTCTGTGTGAATTAAGATTAGCACCGAGTGGATATTGACCTTGAGATAGAAGCTCTCCCGTGAGTAGAGGCCGGGTTTCTAGAAGAAGTCTCATGAAATGGAAGCGCTCCCGTGAGTAGAGGCCGGGTTTCTAGTAGCAATCTTCTTATCCCATAACTATGTGCCCCCATAGGTTGATTTGCTAATGGATCCACTTAAGCTAGAAGTTCAAGATTCTACCTTAGGCAAGTAGAACAACCCTTTTCGGTGTGGGAGACACCGGGTGATCATGTTTTAGCTCACATGCTCTCTATGTCAGTTAAGGCTACTTCTCCCACAATAAGATGACTAAAGGCCTAAGGTTACTTAAGGAAGTATCTCATTCGTGTTCAAAGACTTAAAGATGATTTGGCTTACATTGACCATGATGTTATGACCTATGTTTTCCAACTATTTCTACTATGATGTTCTAACTTGGAGAATTGCATATCATGAAATGCAATGTCCTTTTTAGCATGTTTTAAATATTTTTATGCATACTTATCATACTTAGTGCATTTTTGTACTAACACATACTCTTGCCTACATTCTCACAAATGTAGGGTCCGACAGGCAGGGTTTCCTTTCTAGTGGCTAGAGCTTGGACTTTGATCTGTTTTCGAGCTTGGTGAGTCCTCATTGTTCGAGGACGGGACTTTCCTTATCGTAGTTTCACTTTCGTATTTCCTTTTTGAATATGATGTATGGGCTAGGCCCACTTTCATTTGATTATAATAGATGGCTATGTTGAGACATGAGTTAGACTTCCGCTTTTTCTATAAAGATGTTTTCAGACTTAATTGTTGTTTTCCTCTTTATTGTTCTAATACTTTATGTTATGAGGACTAAGTGGCTTTTATGGAGTCCATCGGGTTCTATACGCCATGTTACATCTAGGGGGTACCCCTGGGTCGTGACAATTGAGGATAATGTTGGTTGCTTTTGGTGGGGTGGAAGCTTGTTGTTCTCTTGCATTTTCAAGTGTCGGTTATGGTCAATACCGATGACCTAAAGAGTGCTCTTAATTGAACGACATTAATGTTCAGCTACGATGAGGCAAAAGAAGTTGCATAGGCAATATGTGAACGTTGAGCATCTTGTTGTGACTAGTCGATTGTCGATGAAGTCTCTTATGATGAACATTGCACGCTAGCTAAAAAAGTGTAAAGCCTTGCTTGATAATTGTATCAATGCCTTGTGTGGTGAGGTTACCTTGAACAGTGTGCTTGATGACACCTAGAATTTTCCCCGTTGGTCCGGTTGATTGAGTTATGCGAGCAATTGAAATGATCTTAGGCAAGAATTTTGAAGAGTGAGCCAATTTGACAATATACCTCTTTGTGGCCAACCTTGTGATATGTGTGAGCCTTGCTTGGAACCTTTTGAGCCTATCCTTTTCTTGAAAGAAACTTTTTCAACTTTGACCTCTTTATCCCATCACCCATAACCTTCATGAAGTATTGGAATGTTTGAATAGCCATCTTAGGCCAAAAGCCTAAGTTGGGGTGTGGTGAAAAAGAAGGAAAGCCAAGAAGTGTGAATAATTCCCCCTTTGATCAATTGTTTTGAAAAAGATGGAACCTCTCCATCTAAAAAAAACAAAGAAAAGAAAATGACTGAAAAAAAGAAAAAGTTGTGAAATAAAGTAGTGAAAATTGAAGAAGAAATGGGGTATCCGGTGGTTCATATGAACTTGAATAATGGGGTGGATTATGAGAATGTTTGAAATGTTAAAGAAAAGGAGGAAAGTGATGTTCAAGCCATACTTCATGAAGGTAGAAGCCACTAATCCTAAATGACCATACCTTTACACTCAGCCCCGTTACAAGCCTTGAAAAGACCTTTGTGATCTTGAGTGAGCTGAAATGAATGTTAATTGGAAAATAAGGGCAAACCTATGGGTGAAGTCATACATGTGTTCATCTTTGTGAGTGTGAGAGTTGTATATGATTCTGGTACTTTAAATTGTTGAGAAATTTTGTGTGAATATGGAATCATCTTTGTTGTGAGGGCATTTGAATAATTTTGTTGAGCTTGAACTTGCATTTGAAACAAGCATTGTGAGCTTGAGCATACTTGATGATGGTGAGTCACAATTTGAAACTTTGAGTACACAATTGATCATTGTATGAGTAGTTTGAACCTTTTTGTGTGCATTTATGTTGAGTCTTATACAACACTGTTTGTAGACATCCTTATTGAACTGTTGATCTTGAGTTTTACTTGAGGACAAGCAAAAGTTTAAGTTAGGGGTGTTGATGAGTCCGAGATTTCGACTCATTTGGGGCTTTGTTTTGATAGTATAAGTGTCCTCAAATGCCTAATTTATGCTCTAAACTGGTGTTAGAGTGTTGATTTGCAACATTACAGGCTAAGGATCAAGGCAAAGACACTACCGGACAAAATGGAACTAACAAGCTTAAGAAGTGGAGAAAATCGATCTTGGTGATCGCCAAGACCACTCGGAGGTCCGCCGAGTGGCTCTTAGCCCGCCCAATTTTATAGAACACCGCCTATGCGACGAGAGAAATTTGGGCAAAGGGTGTTCCCTGATGAGTCCAAGGTTTGGACCCATTTAGGGCTTTGTTTATATAGATTTAGTGTCCTCAAATGCTTATTTTGTGCCAATAACTGATGTTAAATCCTTGATTTTACAGGAATAGGGATTGAGGAACAAAGCAAGGACACTAACTTGCAAAAAAGAAAAATACGAGCTGAAAGAATGCAGAAAGGCAAGCCTGGTGATCACCAAGTTCACTTGGTGAATCGCTGAATGGCTATATGACCGCCCAAAGTTCCAGTGTGCCAAGCCCTGACAGAAGAAACCAAGTCGGCGAGAGAAAGGAGCAGTCGGCAGATTGCCGAGTAGTTCCACGATGCAGTGCTAGATTGCCCAAAGTTATAGACCTTGAGGATGCTGAATGCCAAGGAAGAAGGGTGATTGAAGTGACCAAAGGGTGGCTCGTCGAGTGGTTCGGCAAGCCCGACTTACTTCGCTGAATGAGCTTTCATAACTTACTTTCGGCGACTTTAAATATGTTTTTGAACATTTTAGTTAGAATGAATTTGCATATCTATCATCAATCTTTTTATCAATTACTCTGGAGAACAGTTTTTCTCTAGTTTTTCCTTTAGCTTTGAAGGATTGAAGAAATTCACTTTTGAGAAATTGGAAGTGGGTCTTTGAGATTCATCAATTTGGACCATTGTAAAGACGAAATCACTTTTACCTAGTTGATGAAAACTCAATTTGGTAACTGGTTTTATCTTTTTATAATGTCTAGCTAAAACCTCAATTCTTGGGGTGTGATTATGTGATTATGGGCTGATTTAGCTTATGGGTATTGCTAATTGTTAGTTTAAATGCTATTTAAAAGTGAGTTCAATCATTTATTGTGGTTTAATTTAAGAATTGTAGTTGCAAATGCAGTTCTACCTTTGTGTTCTTCACTTGCTTGAGAGAGAAGTTTTAGAACTAAGGTTTTTGATTGATGGTCTGTGGGTATTGGGTTGACCTAGGTTCAGCTCGACAGAATGAATCCTAAACCCTTTTCCACACATTCAGCTCGAGAGAGTGAATGGAGTAAGGTTTGGGCTGTTCTTAATTTGCATGCTTGTTGATGTTCGAGAGAAATCAACTTGATTCGGGGTAAATTATTTGAGAGAAAGTTTACCTCCTTTATAGCCTAGCTTACTCATTAATACTTAGCTATTTTCTAATAGTTGCAATTACCCATATGTCTGCATTAGCCTATAATCAATCATATCCCAAGAAACCATCTCATTATTGTTAATTCGTATTGTTCGTGACTGTTGTTTGTAGTTGAATATCAAAACCAAAACACCCATTTGACATTCGTGTCACCCCCTGATTTGCATGATGTTTTTACTCGATAATTTTTATTCCTATGACTGATTTGACCGCATTCTTACTTCCCAATTGAATCTGAAAGACGTACCGCTCCCTGTGGGATTCGACCCCAACTCATTTAGTTGGGTTTTATACTGATTAACGACCGTTGATGTTTAGAATTGGATGAAGTGTCTTTAAAACGTTATTAATCAAAATGGCGCCACTGCCGGAGAGTGATGTAACCGATAATCTGAATGTGAATTGTGACTTATGTTAAATAAATTATCTGATTAAGTGATTTTATCATGTGTTTGAAGAAATATAAGATGGTTTATGGGCTTCTGGACCTAATATTTGTCAAGTATACACAACATTTCTCCATTGAGTCTCTGTTTACTCTATTTAGTGCATGTATTTTTTTGTTTATTTTTATTTCTTATATACGACTATGGATCAATTTTTTGGTTTGTCTCGATACCAAGCCCAAATAAACCGTTTGGTGCTGCAACATCTAGAAAAGAACTAGCTTGAGTCTGTCCACAATGGCACAATTGAAATTGGCATGTATCAGAGAATGAATTTGAGAATTTATACTAGTTATTAAATTAGAAGCTAAAAGAATGATTATTCTTCAAAAAGAGAAGGGAAAAAGGGAAAATTATGCAGAATAACAACCATTTAGCCTAGATTAGGTACAATAGCTACAGTTTAAGAATAATGTAATTCGCGGCTACAGTTTCCTCAATTCTTGCTATTCACCTGATATATATAATTTGCCTGATTTGTATAAATCCAGAATTTATATAATTCGGTTCCTGATTGTATAAATTTAAAATTTTGTATATGCTTACCCTTGTATATGATTTATGAAAAATTTATAATAAATTACCATGTTTGTACATTGGCAAGAGAAATATATAAATGAAGTTCTGAAAATTCCTAAATGTATAAATACAAAATTTGTATATACTTACCTTGTTCGCAAGAGAAATATACAAACCGCAGCCTCCATAGCAAATGAACTATAGCTATGGAGCGTAATAATTAAAACTATAGCTATAGAGCCTTATTATATCTATTGTGTTTGCTATTTCTGAAATTTTCTTAAGGAAAACCCATCAGATTGTACCAAATTTGTAGCCCAACCGAATTGAGCCTAACAAATTTAGGCCCAATTCATCCAATATTGTTCCATTAATTCTAAGTCCAACTAGGTCTTCTCTTTGCACTTTGCTCTATTAGACACTCCTCCCCCTCCCATTCCAATGAAAGCTCACCATCTCCATCAACACTAAACAGATGTTGTCACAAAATTTTTGGAAAATGTTATACCTCTCTCATAGCTTTATTCACTTCAACAGTGCTCTCTCTCATCATCAGAGAAGATTCGGTCAATGCAAGAAGCCAATGAACTTTTTGATTTTGATTTTTTTGGGCAGAATTTCAGTGTTCAAACGGCTCTGTTTGTGGAATCCAAAATGATCTTATGACTTTGAATTTCAAAAGACGATACCTTAACCCTAATTTTATGCCTATAAATATATCTCAAACTCTCATCCAAAAGCACCCTGAAAACATTGGACATTTTTCATTGTTTCATTATCAAAATACTTTTTCAAAGGCTTGAACATTCACAATAACACCACTCTTTTTTTACATTTTAATATCATCTTACGAAAACATATTCTATTGTACTCTCTATTTACTTGACTTTGTCGAAGATCCTTGATCGACAAGCTTAGTTCACTACCCCACAAATGGTAAGCTCAGCTTCCTGTTCCCCTTTTTTTGTTTTACGGTGTTTAATTTTCATAAAAACCATATTTACATTTTTAAGTAATTCTTATGTTCCTTCCGTAAGAGTTCTAGATTGTAAGTTAGAAGTCTTTTGTTGAAAGAACTTATACTAAACCTTTGGGTGAGTTTTTGGATAGCAAATATATATATTTAAGGCTGTATCTGAATCTCTCTCCTTTAACACTGCTGAAAGTTAGAATTTTAGAGATATTGTTATGAACGGTGTCGTTACAATATTCAAACTATTATTGCAGCACATCTATTCCTTATGTTTAATCATTAAAAAAGAACTAAAACTATTGAATATTTATCGAGATCTGTTAACTAATTCTTATTTCGTCTCTTGTATTTGTTTACATGTACACTCTGGAGCCGAAGAGTCCCGCCATGAGACTCAACGACACCATTCGTACATGGAGTCTACACATCCTTGCTTGCGTCCTGCTTTACATCGCAACCACAGAAATAAATAATTTGATTTTTTTGTTGGGAGCCGATTTTGGTTATCTTATTATCATCATAATAATTGTTTCTGACATCTTCTTGCTCACTTATTTGGCATGACTAACACTTTTATCTTAGTTATGTGATTATTGATTACTAGCCGATTTGATTCATGACTTACAGTTGGTCGAGTATGATTTATTAATACGTTTTAATGATTTTGAGTTTTGTATATAAAATTATTTCAATTTGGGATGCTTGAATAGTGAAGTTGTTCCTCCAAAACCATTTTCTTAGTACCAACTCTTCTCCAAAAAGAAATAATTTTAAAAGTTTTCTTGCGGTAATATGAACTGATGTTTACTACCATCGTAAGTTGTTTTCCTATCAATGTTAACATAATGTTTTGAAAAGAGCTTGTTGCATTTAATTTGGACTCTTGAGCAAAACTTAATAGTATCTATATTTTTGAAAAAGTCAAATGATTTTAATGTTAACCTAAAACTTGAGATTTTACCTAATCAAATACCCTTCTAGTTTTTCCATATATGTTTTTCATAAGAAATCTTTTTACTTGGCTAATTTATTTATAAACCCACTTAGTATTTTTCAAATCAATCACATTTAGCGTAATTAATTAATTAAAGTTAGACCGGTTAATCATTGTTAATGGATCTGGTGATTAATACCTATAACACCTCAGTATTTGAAAGAGCTAAAATTAGAAAGAACTAATTTGGAAAGAGTCAAATTTGAAAACTTTCAAGTTATACTTAAGTTGTGAATTTTGGGTCAACTTTAAACGACCATAACTTTCAGTACAGGATGAGTTAGGTAGCCCATAAGATATCAAATGTAAGGTCTTGGAATCATCTTTACAACACCACCAAGTTTGCTAATTTTCGAGCTCGTATGAGGGAGATATGCCCATTTGAAGTCAGGATGTCCAATTAAGGAAAGTTACCCGAAAATATGAGGGGTATTTTGGTCTTTTCCTTACCCATCAGCTTAAAACAAATTATGGTAATATTTAGGGGTCTAAACTGATTCGGTTTAGTTTTCACAATCCTAATTTACATGTAGGATTTTAGAAGAAAGTTCAAGAAGAGTAAAGAGGAGAAAGGAGGGAAGATTCAAGGCATTCGCCGAGATTTCTTACGAATCGAGGATTGTTTCGCCAAGGGTTTGATCCCTAAGAGGTATGTGAGTTCTCATAGTGTTGGGTTTGTTCACCCACACACCAATCATTCTATTTAAATTCAATTTCGTTCTCAAAGTTGAAGGATTTGAGTTCTTGAAGAGTTTTCTTGAAATTCCTTTAGTAATCTTGATTGTTGGGATTTTGATGAGTTCTTGAGATAACCGTGTTGATTTTAAGAGTTGTTTTTGAGTAGATTCTCGTGTACTTGTATTGGGAATTGAATCTAAGGAAAAATTGAGAAAAGAAATCCATTCTAAATGAATTAGGGTCAGAAAACAAGAGAGAAAATTCGTCGAGATGTTCTGGGGAGGGGCTGGGGCGGTGCGCCCCAGATGCACCAGAGGGGCTGAGGTGGCGCCCCAGTAGTGCGCCAGGAAGTGGTCTCTGAAGTTTAGGGGTTGGCGCCCCGCGCTAGTAGTGTGCCAGGGTCGCCTGCCCCCACCCTTTTTCCGTCATTTTACCTGTCTGAGTCCTCTTAAAGTGTACCTTCACTCCCTATTGATTATAACTACTCTAAACTACTTCTAAACATCTAGAAATCATTCATAACATGAATCAAAACCTTGAATTCATAATTCAAATTCTAGGTAGAGTTAAGAGTCAAGTCTTGAGAGTTCTTTTGAGTATTTTGAGAAGTCTTTTGCAAACCTTTTTAAACTTGTTTTAAGACTTGAACATTCGAGTTTGAGGAAGAGTAGAGTTGAGTTCATTTTCTTCAAAATGATATATGGGAACTAAGTATTCCCAAGAGTAAATATTTTTACATTTAAGATGAGAGGAAATACCAATTTCTAAAAGAGTTAATGAGCAGTTTTGAGTACTATCTCTTTTAAGAGATATATTTTGAGTAATAATCTCAAAGTTGAAGAAAAGGAAATGTTTTCTTTAAAACATATGAGCTAAGTTATATTTTGGGTGTAGTATTGAGCACCGATATGGGGGAGAGTTCTAACAACTTACAGCCCCCATAAACCATGTAGCCAATGTGGGTAGAAAGGGTCATACTTTTTAGATGATTCCTTATCGCTTTTTAGCATAGACTAATGGATCCACTTAGTTGAGGATTCCTATACCCCGGCAAAGTATAGGACACTTCTGAAAGCGTAGGCTAGACGTTGTATCATCACATAGCTCATATTGATGGTTGTCGGTTAGAGAATCTCCCAAACAGAGTTTATTTTATATTTTTGCATACAAACTGAGTTATAATGTATTTTCCAATACATTGAGTTGTTATCTACTGTTTCAAAAGCTTCTCTTTATATTGCATTATTGTTATTGATTTATATTGAATTGAGTTGAGGTTGAGTTGAGTTGAGACAAGGTAAGTTGTTTCTTCAGTTCCAGTTCAAGCTTATGTCATGTTTTAGATTTCCCCTCACATGCTCGTACATTCAATGTACTGACGCCATTTGGCTTGCATCATTTTATGATGCAGATACAGGTAACCAGGATCATCAACCATCGTTTCATTGATCCAGTTGAGTTCCAGAGTTATTTGGTGAGCCTCCTTGCTTCCAGAGGATGCCTCATTTATGTTTTATCATTCCAGTTTTGTTATTAGGATGTCGTGGGTCTTTTCCCGACGTCCATCTCAGTTAGTAAAGGCTTCATAGATAGATAGACAGTAGTTCATGAGTCTTTTTATTTTCAGTTGTTTATGTTGAGAATTGAGTTGCCTCTTTGGCTAGTTGAATGTTTTATTTCTAAAATATTATGAGTATCGTTTTGAGACATTGAGTAAAGTTGTGCTTTTGAGTTCATCTTATTTATGATTAAGTCTTCCGCTAAGAGTTAAGTCAGGCCAAGGGTTCGCTGGGGGCCATCAAAGATTCTCGAGGGCCCGGTCATGCCCAGGGTGTAGGCTCAAGGCGTGACAAACTTGGTATCAGAGCAAAGAGTTCAAGAGTCATAGGGTGTCTATGAAGCCTTGTCTGTAGAGTCCTAGTTATCAGTGTGAAGCGCGCCACATCTATAATTAGGAGGCTGCGACATTTAGGAACTATCTCACTTCTTTCATACTCTTTTCGTGCGATAGAGTTCAACTCTATAAAGTTTCTTTCTTATTTGTGCTTGCGCATATCTTTCAGATCATGCCTCCACGAAGATCTATCCAAGGTCGTCCTGCTAGGAAGAACGTTGAGGATCAAGGGGTACCTAATGCACCGGAAGTGCAACCCCAAGGAGAGGTTACTAATGCTGAGTTTCGGGATGCTATACGGATGTTGAGTCAAGTGGTGACCAACCAAGCTGGGCAACAAAGAGGGAATCGACAGGATGTGGTTGATACATCCACAATCTGTGAGTTCTTAAGGATGAATCTTCCAGTTTTCACCGGTTCAAGTGTTACTGAGGATCCAGAAAACTTTGTGGAAGAGCTATAGAAGGTTTTTGAGGTCATGCATGTTGCTTATGCTGAGCGAGTGGAACTAGCTGCATACCAACTGAAGGGTGTGTCACGACCCAGGGGTACCCCTTATATGTAACATTGCATACAATACCCCGAGAGGACTCATATAAGCCACTTAGCTTTCATAGTCAAGATAATAGAAAATCGGTAAGAATTAAAACATTTTCAACAATATCAAAGTTTCATAAAACGAAGCGGAAGTCTCATACAACTTGTCTCAAAAACCATCTAGTACAATAGAATCTTGGGACACAGCCCATACAACAATGTTCAAAACATAAAATGAAAGAACATAAGAGAAATGGTGGCCAAATCCTCGAATGCTATGAGGACTCACCAACCTTCAACCTTGCCTCTACTATAGATCCTAGCCACGGGGATGAGAGTCGGGAACGTCGGACCCTACATTTGGATAAGAAATGTAGGCAAGAGTATGCATTAGTACAAGAATTTACTAAATATGATAACTTGCATAAATATCAACATAAACATAAGAGTTAGACAACATAAGTCATAAAGCATAATCAATGCACATAATAGATCATATCAACATATGAGGAATACTTCTTGAAGTAACCTCAAAGCATACTTATCCAAGCCATGGGTAATCATCCACTAGTCTTACTCTTCATGGATGGCAACTCAAGCAATAATCCAAGCTCATCACCTATCATAATATATTTAGCTTATCTTTTATAGACATGGGGAGTCACCTCTTGCCTTCCTATAAAGGCTCATGGGTAGTCGCCTCTTGCCTTACATATAGAATCATGGGTACTCGCCTCCATGTCAAACTTATGGGATCATGGGTACTCACCTCCATGCCCAACCTCATATGACACGGGTAATCACCTCCATATCATTATATAAGGATCATGGGTACTTGCCTCCATGTCCTTCAATAAGGGATCATGGGTTATCACCTCCATGTCCAATCATCATTATAGGAACGTGGGTAGTCGCCTCTTGTTCAACTTTAAGGAATAAGGGTAGTCGCTTCTTATCCTATTCTAAGGAATATGGGTAGTCGCCTCATATCCTTCTCATTTAGAGGTCAAGGGTAATCACCTCTAGCCTCATCAATTGCTTAGTCTTTTAGCCTAGATTCATTTTAGGTGAGCAATTCATTCAACCTAGAATCATTCAATGTGAGAAAGTCTTTCACATTCATACATAAACAAATCATGTGGGAACTATCCCTTCCACAACAATCACATCAATAATCAACAATTCATAACACATGCTTCACTCTCAAAGCAATACATCTCATAATCATCATACATGATTCACTCTCAAAGCAATTCATATCATAATCATCATACATACTTCAATCTCAAAGCAATTCATAATGTATCTTATTCATCCTATAAGAATACATCTAACCCATAAATCTCCTTTCATGGATCTAACCCATTTATATCAAATTCATCTTAGAAACATGGGTTAAGCATGAGTACATGTATTCCACTCAATTCATGCATAAACAATCATTACCCAATTAATTGGATCAACATCCATCAATATCCATAACTTAGAAGAAAACCCTAACTCAAATTGGGGAATTTCTACTTTTTAATTGGGGATTCTTAAGGGCTCCATGGATGAAAGGATTCCATGGATGAATAAAGCTATCATACCTTGATATCAAATCCCACAAGCAATGGAGAATGGAGACTTGACCTTGAGCCCTAGCTTCACCTTTCTTCTTCTTCAAGTTCTAGAGAGATAAATATTTTGAGAGGAAGAACTTTGGATTTCTTTTGGGTTTTGAGAATAATGACTTGGATGGGTGAGTTTTGGGGTTAGAATCAATTATATAGGGGTCCTAGGCTTGGGTAAAACGACATAGTATTAATACTATTAAATCTGGAACAGACCCATATGCCCCTAACTTAAAATCTGTCGAACCATCTTCACGAGGCCCTTCACAAGCCGTCAAGGGCCACACGGCCCGTAGTGGTGCCCGTAGTCCTTGACCAGTAGCTTGGCATCACCACCCTTAAACTCAACTTCCCCCACGACCCTTCCCACGGCCCGTCAAGGCCTTCACGAGCCGTCAAGTGGCTCGTGGGAATGTCTCTATTTAGGCAGCCTTAGGGAGCTCACTGCCTCACCCTTTACAGCTATCACCACGACCTGTGGTCCCTTCCACGAGCTGTCTTTGTGGTCGTGGAAGGTGGCCTCCACTTGGTCACTCAGTGTGAGCCACCATGGGCAGCACCATGGCTCGTGGTACCCTTCACGCCCCGTATGGCTCCACGTGAAGGTTGCCCAGGCCAATTTCCTTGGCTCTTGCCCTGACACTTAGCCCCTAGCTTAGACTACTAGATTCCGAGGTGTTACATTATCTCCCCCTTGGGAACATTCGTCCTCGAATGAAATTCTAGACACCTCACGAAATAAAAGACTCAAGACTAGCAGTCCATCATGCATATAATCTCGTCAAAATTCACATACTCAATGCATCACAAGGAAGGTAGGAACTAGACCTAGCAACCCAATATGCATGAAATTTCAATATTACTCATATTCAAGGAGGAACTACCATCTCAAAGCTAAAAGCATGCTAAACACAATCTCATGGAGCCTATATGCAATTCATACTCAAAAGCATATATTCAAGGAGGATATATGAACTCCGATCTAAAGCATGTTCAATAATTCATCTCATGAAGTCTATATGCAACTCATACTCAATGCACAACAACATGAGGAAAATCAATCATATAAACTCATTTTCTTTCAAAACATAAGTTTTTCATGAACATGCATAACATAAGGAAATCATGGGAATATCTAAAACACATGACACCAAAACAAAGAGTAAACCAACTCATTACCTCAAGCTAGAGTAGGAGTAGAAGGAAAAAGATGAGGATATCAGGACATCATATCAGCCTCGGCCTCCCAAGTAGCGCCCTCAACTAATTCATTCCTCCACAACACTTTCACGGAAGCAGCTTTCTTGTTTCTCAACTTCTTAATTTGCTTGTCTAGAATCTCAAGTGGAACTTCCTCGTAAGAAAGATTTTCATCAACTCCAAAACCTTCTAAGGGAACTATAGATGTCGGATCTCCAACACACTTTTTCAACATAGAGACATGGAAAACCGGATGCACCGATGCCAAATCATTAGGCAACTCAAGCTCATAAGCAACCTTACCAACACGTCTCAAAAATATGATATGGGCCTACATATCGGGGACTAAGCTTCCATTTCTTACCAAACCTCATTACACCCTTCATGGGTGAGATTTTCAAGTAAAACCAATCATGAACATCAAACTCAAGATCTATTCTTCTAACATCGGCATAGGACTTTTATCGACTTTGGGCTGTTCTCAACCTCTCTCTAATAAGTCAGACTTTTTTCATATACTCATGAACTAACTCGGGTCCTATCAAGGCTACTTCACCCACCTTAAACCAACCTATAGGAGATCTACACCTCCTACCATAGAGAGCCTCAAATGGAGCCATACTAATATTCGAATGGTAGCTATTATTATAAGCCAACTCAATCAATGGCAAGTGATCATCCCAATTTCCCTTGAAATCGATGACACATGCTCTCAACATATCTCCAAAAGTTTGGATAGTTTGCTCCGCTTGCCCATCGGTTTGTGGATGAAAAGCCGTGCTAAGCTTGACTTTAGTTCCAAGACCCTTTTGGAAAGACTTCCAAAATTGAGAAGTAAACTGAGTACCTCTATCGGAGATAATGGACAAGGGCACTCCATACAACCTTACCATTTACCTCAAATATAACTTAGCATAGTCTTCCGTCATATAAGAATCTTTGACGGAAATGAAATGGGTTGATTTCGTCATTCGGTCTACTATTATCCAAATCGAATCATATTGTCGCCGTGTACGAGGCAAACCAACTATGAAGTCCATATTCAAATCTTCCCACTTCCAAGTAGGAATACTAATGTCCTGGGATAAACCTCCCGGTTTCCAATTCTCAACTTTCACTTGTTGGAAATTAGGACATTTAGCCACAAATCCTGCAATATCCTTCTTCATCCCGTTCAACCAACAGACCTCCCGCAAATTACGTTACATCTTGGTGGCTCCCGGGTGAATGGAATACCGAGAACTATGGGCTTCTGATAAGATATGCCCTCTCAAGTCATCAACATTGGAAACACACAATCTACCTTGATAACGAAGCACACCATCTCCCCCTTGGGAGAAAACCTCAACGGACTTTCTAAGTACCGCTTCTTTCAATTCTACTAAGGTCGGATCAAGACATTATTTAGCTTTCACCTCTATCACAAAAGGCGATTTTGAACCATTATGAACCATAACACCACCTTTGGTGGAGTCCATCAACCGAACACCCAATCAGGCCAATTGATGAGTCTGAGATTTCGACTTATTTAGGGCCTGTTATTCATAGAATTAGTGTCCTCGATGCCTACTTTGTTCTCTAAACTAATGTTTAAATGTTAATTTGCAGATATAAAGGCAAACGAGCAAGGCAAGGACATTATCGCAAAAAGGAGCGAAAAAGATGAAAAAGGCTGAAGATAGTGAAAGTTGATAATCATAAAAGCCACTCGGTGAGTCGCCGAGTGGTACTTCAGCTTGCCAAATGTTCCAGCATGCCATCCCTGGGGAGAAGCCAACTTGGCGATGAAATTGGATTTT
The DNA here is from genome assembly GCA_029582245.1 of Solanum etuberosum. Lineage (NCBI taxonomy): Eukaryota > Viridiplantae > Streptophyta > Magnoliopsida > Solanales > Solanaceae > Solanum > Solanum etuberosum. Next base: position 44,749 of record JAJONR010002895.1, read on the forward strand.
TGGCGAACCACCGAATGGATCGGCAAAGGAGTCCCAATCCGCCGAAATTTACAGGACAATTAGTGAAGAGGCAAGCATCAAAGGTGATCATAAAGGATAGGAGGCACATCGCCGATCAGGTCGGTGAGCGCGACCTCAATCTCCTAAAGTTACAGTACAAAAATGGTGATAACTCAAGCCAAAAAAGTGATGGAGAGAAGAATTTGCCGCGTCGCCGACCAGGTTGGCGACGCGCGACTTACTCCGCGGAGTGACCCCGAAGGCCAAAATCTAAAAATGTATAAATTGATTTTCAAAAAGAAGAAAAGGAATCCTGCCATTGTTAGACTCTGAGTTTTGATTGAAACATTGTGCTTCTTAGTTTTTGAGAGTTTTCTAGTAGATTCAAGTGGGTTTGATTGATAATTGAGTTTTAACTTATGAATTGTAGTTGCAAATATAGTTCTACTTTAGTATTCTATGCTTGCTCAAGAGAGAAGTTCTAGAATTAAGGCTATCAATTGATGATTGTAGCGATTGGATTGTTGTGAGTTCATGTAACACCCCGTATACGACGGAGGGAGGCTTAACAATTTTTAGAACTTCCAGGGGTCAGCCACGAGGGCCATCCATGCCTCGTGGTTGGACCCACGCCCCATAGGGAGTCTCGTGGATGACCACCCTAGAAATCTGCCTAAGGTAGTAACCACAGGCAGGACCCATGCCCCGTGGATGGGTCCACGCCTCGTGGTTAAGGTTCGTAGGTCCATGGCCTATTTTCTGATTCTCTGAAGCTAAACCACGCCCGACCAGGACAGACCATAGGTCCATCCACGGTCCGTCAGCGGGGTCTCGTGGGTGGGCAGTAGAGACGGTTAAGTTGAGGACTTATGGGTCTTTTCCAGATTTAATTGGTATTAAGTGGTGTCATTTTACCCTAGTCTAAACCAACTATATAAGTAATTTAGACCCCTAATCTAAGTCATTTAAGTCATTCTCTCAACTCACCAAAAGAATTGGGATCCTTTCAAATATTCTCTCTCTAGAAAGTGAAGAAGAAGAAGAAGAAGAGGGTCAAGCTAGGTCAAGTCAAGTCTTCATTCTTCAAAAGCTTTTTGATGGCTTTGTTACCAAGGTATGATGGCTTATTCATCCATGGAATCCTTTCATCCACGGAGTCCCCTAGAATTCCCCAATTGTGAAGTCTAAATCCCTAATTTTAGTTAGGCTTTCTTCCAATGTTGTGGGTTATGATGAATGTTGATCCAATTGAGTGGATTCTGGTTGTTTATGATTGTTTATGATGGAATTTCAAGTTTTTAGTATGATTATACATGTACCCATGCCTAACCCTTGTTTCTAACCTAGAATTGATGAAATTGGGTTTTATGCCATGAAAGGGAAAATTGAGGATTTAGTGATAACCTTCTAGGATTGATGAAATACATGATAGATTGCTTGAGATTGAATCATGTAGATATGAATTGCTTAAGAGTAAATCTTGAATTGAATTAGACTAAAGTATATATGATGAATCATGATTAGTAGTGCTTGAGATGGAGCCTATATGATGATATATGATTAGAATTTCTTAAGAATGAAGCATGTGATTAGAATGTCTTGAGACCTAGGCATAAGTGATGATTATGAGAAGTAGTGCTTTGAGAGTAAGGCTTGTAGTTATGCATGTTAATTGCTAGGGCTTTGAGAGTAAAGCTAATATGATGGATTATGAATGTTAAAGCTTTGAGAGTATGTGGTTGGTGAATGGTAGATTGGATTGTTGTGGAAGGATTTACCCACATGACCTATATTATGAATGTATGCATGTTGTTATGAAACCTATGTAAATGCTTTAAGGACACTTTGAGAGTGAAATGTCAATGATGATAATGGTGTTGTTGTGTTGACTGAAAGGACATTCTCATGAACACATATAAACTCTTATGTGAAAGGTATATACTCACATAAATTATTCTAGGTTGAAAGGATTACTCACCTAAAATGAATCTAGACTAAA
>JAJONR010002896.1:0-54481 GCA_029582245.1 Solanum etuberosum
TGTTATTTAATAATCTTGGCTTAAAAATCCCGCCCCCCCCCCCCCCCCCCAAACCAAATTGCTTGTTGCTTGTTGCTTGCATCTGCGAATACACCTTGTCCTCCAAAGGACGTGTATATTCATTCTTAAATGATCTAATCCTAAACATTCCAGATCTGTTGATATCCGATGTCTTCATCAATCAATCTCATCGGAGACACAAACAAGAATATAACTACACTCGAATTACATTAGAAACAATCAGTACTTACAAAATATTAAATATCATACGTATATACATATATATAGTTGTATATCAGTACACATATAATCTCACTTGATTGAATTTGACCATTTAGTCTTAAATTGAAACTGTTGCACAATAGCATAGTCATCCAATACAGCTTTCAGGGTATCTTTGTCCATGTATACTTGGTCCTCCTCCACAAACTTATGACTTGGATCTAAAATCACCACATAAAATCCCCCAGATACAAATGCATCAAGTGGTTCTACTAATTCTTCAATTATCATATATCGTGTATCAAAATCTTCAATACCACTTATACAAATTGCTCAAACGCTTCCCACATGTCCCTGGATTGAACTTTCACACATCTCATTGTTTCCATTACACTTTTCCACAACGCTTACACAAATAGCATATTTGTTAAAATCGTTTATAGCTCTTTTGAGCATCACATACACTCTCAAACTCATGTCATTGTGTATGACCATCAGTGTTTTGCTTTCTTCCACTTTGTATTCCAGTTTCATTTTTTTGGCAGTCATATCAACACAAACTTGATTGCCAATTACATTATACAATTCCTCATACGATGTGTGCTCCTTAAAAACAATCCCCTCAATAGTGTAATCAACATAACAATTCTCAGCATTCCATTTCCCCGAATGCATTACCAAAATTGTTATAGTAGCCATCACTGATCATATACAAATAAAATATATTTAAATGTAGTAATTACCTAATATAGATATCAACCCGTAACATATACAAACTGATATAATTAATTGAAAACTAATCAATTATACACATTTGTTGACTTAAATTATATAATGACTTGTATTAAATCTATATAATATAGAGTTCACACCATAACATATACAAACTGATACAACTAATCCAAAATTACTTAATTATATACATTTGTTGACTTAAAATATATAACGATTTGTATAAAATCTATACGATATAGATTTCAAACAATAACATATACAAACTGATACAACTAATCAAAAATTTCTCAATTATATACATCTGTTGACTTAAAATATATAACTAATTGTATACAATGACTTCTATACTATCTATATAATATACAATATATTTAGGCAAATAATCACACAAAAAAACTTAATCTTGAAATTTGATACCAAGAATATACATCTACAAATTATTTTCACACAAATCAACTACTTCATATAGAATCTTAACACAATTCAAATGGATATTCGTAGTCAATAACACAACACTGTAAATTAAACACGAACTAACCAAGTAATATGTCAAATACATATAAATTGAATGTAGTTTAGAAGAATATAAAACTTGTAATGGATAGATTGTTATGTTTACCTTACGTTGTTTAAGCCACAAAAATAATAATTTGTTTTCATTATATTTCTAAAGACGCTTTGATAGAATGAAAACAATGGATACTTTGTGTTTCCTCAAGAAGAAGAAGACATATTTGGTAACATATTCTAATTAAACCAAATGATCTTTAATTAAAGTGTTGCTTTCCTTATTTACCGCACAATTAGTTACATATAATTAAACCACCTTTTGTATAATTAATTATAAAAAAGGCGAAAATATACAAATCAAAATCGGTGTAGCTATTTAAATTATAGCTATGATGCGTAAATATAGGCAAATTATAGTTAAGGAGGCCTATTATGTTCCCTATTGTTGCTATTTATGAAATCTTCCCCCAGAAAAAGGCCAAGAAAAATTAAACAAGATAGATATAAAATTCAAATTTCTAACCTCACTGAGAGAGGTGCACCCAATCATCATCGCAATACATGTACTTCGGAGTATGGATTCACACATCTATATTTAATAAAAAATTTAAAAAAAATATAACACTCCTATATATGATTTTGAGAGGGGATCATGGATTCACGTGAACCCGGTGACCCCCTCTTGCATACGCCCGAAGAAAAAATTAGCTGAGATTCAAAACACCTAGCATCTCGGGCTTGTTTTGTTGGGAAACAAGTCACTACAACAAAAACAAGTTTTAGCGGCAATAAATATGCAAATTAACAAAGAGTGTTATATCCTTTACTTACGTTAGTTAATTTCCATTAAATCCAATGTCGCTATATTGCAGCTAAAAGAACACATTTAGTGGCAATTAAGTTATTGTTACTGAAAATCATATTTGGTGTATTGAGTTATCATGGAATTGTTATTTACCCTCAATGTGGCATAAAAATAATACTGTTATCGCGACCCTTATCCCTCGTATAATAATTACAACTACTGACTTGAGGATGAGCAACAATACAATATCCATCTCGACAACGCTCTTCTCTGATTTTTTTTCTTCTTCTTCTTGTGTTGGCATTGGCATGAGCGACAATAATTTGTTTTTTCTGTATTTGCATTGGGTTTCTTCGTCGCCTTTGGTGTCATCTGCTAAGGTTTAGCTATTGAGTTAGAAAAAAAGAAGTTGTTCATAATGGCAAAATTTACATTGAGTGCCAAGATACGTTAGTTTCCTGTTAATCTATTGTTTTGGGAATTGCTAACATTTCATATACACGCTTTTTAATGGAGCTACAAACTCAGTAAGAATTCATATAGTCAACCCCAATTTAATTGAAATTATAGTGTCGTAGTTCTTCCCTCTAGTTTAGACTTCAATTCCAAAATTCCGTTAAGATCAATTCCATATAAACAACTAACGACTTACAACTATCAATTCCATAAAACTCTTTGCTTTTGTAAGTTGTAAGAATCATTAAAAACTAACGACTTACAACGATTTAATATAAATTCGACACAGCAGGGTATTTTTCAAATTCCGTTATTTGAGCTCACATTGTAAGGTTGGATGTTGGTGAATTACTTCAATGGTGTATTGTTGAAGAAACACTACAAGAAAATATAGAATTAGCAACAATTTTTTTCTCAACAATCATAATTTTGTTGCTAAATATAAGAAATTAGCAACAACGCAATTTAATTGTTGTCATATACTAAAACTTTTAACAATGAATTTTTTGTTATTGCCAAATATTATAATCTTGTTGCCATATTATATAAGTAAAATAATAAATTTAAAAATATAATTAAATTTGCAACAAAACATTTGTATTGTTACTAAAAGTTTTTTTGTTGTTGGTGAAATATTTAACTTTCTCAACAACGTATTTTTAATTGTCGCCTTAAATTAATTAATATTTCTCAACTGTTAGTGAAAATAAAGCGGTAATATTTCCCTCTTTGTACTTTCCCCGAAAATTTCACTCCCTCTTTTAATTTAACATTTAACTCTCACCTTCTCCAATCCGATCATGTCACGACCCAGACCATCGTGATTGACACCCACACTAATCCTCCGGTGGGAGAACCATTACTACAACCCAACTAACCATGAATCTACGCATTTAAAGATACGGAAGCAAGTTTAAATGCAGAAATAAAGTAGAGTTCCCATAAACTCTAAAAGTCTAACAAACGATTGCGGAATTAAATGCCTAGAACCTGAAAGTCAATGTATCAAAACTCTAACAAAGAACCATAGTCTAAAGAAATGGGTACAACCCAAGATAAACATAGGAATATCTTGAACTAGTCTAAGTCCGAATAAGATGGACTAAACATAAAGAGAACTCAAGGCAGCCCGGAAGAACTGGCTCACCCTTGAATTCGATGACGATCACTGATCTTCTAAACGAGGTCTGTCAGTAGCCGCTTGAAGATGCCCTGTACTCAACAAAGAAAGAGAAAGTGCAGTATCAGTACACAACCACAGTGTACTGATTGGATCACGCGGCTATCCCACTAAGTGCAATATAAGCAAGTCATTACAACATCATAAACATGCATACACCGAACATATACAATATCAATGTACAATTCCACCTTCTCAACAATATGCATATGTATAACAAGTCATTGCTCCTCTCATGGAACCCATACCCAAACAGTTAGCGTATCGGATCGTGGTACCCATTCCAAGTTAGTGTGTCGGATCGTGACACCCGTTCCAATATTTATGTCGGTATGTGACATTTGATCCCAGTTAGTGTGTCGGAACGTGACACCCGCTCCATTCAACATACCACAATCATAATCACAATGTACATTCTCACAATCATACAATTAAGAGGTGATTCATGGCATATAGTTATGCGTTCAGACTCATTTACGATTAGTGTCATCAATAATGCAACATTCACATACATACATGCAATATAATAAAGCAAAAACAAACACATATCACACAACATGAAATCACAACCATCACCTACCTCGAACAAAGCTTGAATCCCCTAAGAAACTTGATTCTTCCCCTTCCGGATTCTTTCCGCTTGTTCTTGGTCTACAAACAATAATAATAATGCGAGGATCAATAAACAAGACCTAAATACCCAAAGTATAATCAATAAAGTAACCCTAGGTCGAACCCTTGATTCCTATACCCATTTTAGGGTTTCTTCCACCATAAATCTCAGATCAAACCCTCCCCCATCGATAAATACCCAAGAAACTAAGTTCTATAGATCAAAAAATGGATTCGGGGAGTGAAAGCCTTACCTTTAGCCTCAAGAATGGTAAAAAACTGTTAAGAAAACACCTGGGTTCGTTCCTTATCTCTCAAAGTCGAAAATTGCAGAATAAAACATTTTGGGGTTTAATTCTGACTTTAAGTCGTGTCTACCCCACCACAGCGGTCCTCATCCCGCTACAACCCCGCCCTAGCGGGAAAATCCCGCCTTCGCAGCTTGCATGGAAACAGAGAGCTAAATTAAGAGTTCCAAACCCCCAATTCACAACACACCTTCACCCCACGACACTCAGAAAATACCCGTTCACGCTAAGATAATTTTCGGGAGTTCCACTCGCCCGAATTCGATTCTGTAAAGTCGTACGGGTTCCTTAATATCTTAGTTATCTGCTCATATGATCAAATTCATAATTTGATCTCCCGTTTGATACCAGATTTCCCTAGACCTTACTGACTCCCATTTCATCCAAATCTAGACTAGGTTGGGAAATTTCAAGGTACTACCAAAAACTTTTCCGGCCCAAAAAATTTTCCCGTTGGCATTTCTATAACGATGGTAACTGGTCGTTACAATGTATACCAATTTACCCATCACTCGTCCCCGAGTGACAAACCAGGAGAAACAGGCTAAAGCAAGAGTGGAGTAGTACATGAATCGACGAACAACTGGGGATACTTGTCTCGCATGTCCTTCTAGGTCTCCTAAGTGGCTTCCTTAACCGGACGATGCTTCCATTGAACTTTCACGGACTTAATCTCTTTGGTCCTCAGCTTTTGGACATCACGATCAAGAATTGTAATCGGTTCTTCCTCATACTGAAGGTCTTTGTCTAACACCACTGAGTCCCATTTTATGATGTAATCCCCATCTCTATGATATCTCTTCAACATGGACACATGAAATATCGGATGAACTCCCGATAGGTTAGGTGGTAAAGACAACTTATACGCACCTGGCCCTACACGGTCAAGAACCTCAAATGGTCCAATGTATCGGGGACTAAGCTTTCCCTTCTTGCCGAATCTCATCACTCCTTTCATGGGTGATACCTTAAGAAGAACGTTCTCACCAATCTGAAATGTCATGTCTCTTACCTTATGGTCTGTATACTTCTTCTGTCTACTTTGGGCTGCTAAAAGCTTAGCTTGAATACTTCTCACTTTATCTTGAGCATCCTTCACTAAATCAACCCCAAAGGTTTCACATCTCCAGCCTCAAACCATCCTATAGGTGATCTACATCCCCTACCATACAGTGCTTCAAATGGTGCCATGTCAATGCTGGACTGGTAACTATTATTATAAGAGAACTCGCATAAGGGTAGGAAGTTATCCCAATGACCTCCAAAGTCAATCACACATGCCCTCAACATGTCCTCTAACACTTGAATAGTCCTTTCTGATTGTCCGTCCGTCTGCGGATGGAAAGTTGTACTAAAAGTGAGTTGCGTACCCAACTCCTCATGTAATTTCCTCCAAAACTTGGACGTGAACTACGTACCACGGTCTGAGATGATAGAAAGGGGTACCCCGTGCAACTTTACTATCTCCCTTACATACACCTTAGCCAATTGCTGAGCATTATAATCTGTTCTGACTGGAATAAAATGGGCTGACTTAGTCAATCTGTCAACAACTACCCAAAAAGAATCATATTTTCCCAATGCCTTGAGAAGACCAACCACGAAATCCATAGATATTCTTTCCCACTTCCATTCCGAAATTAGCATTCTTTGAAGCAAACCGGCAGGCCTTTGGTGTTCATATTTTACTTGTTGGAAATTTTGACACTTAGCCACAAACTCCGCTATATCTTTCTTCATGCCAGGCCACCAATAAATTCGCTTCAAATCTCGATACATTTTAGTCACACCCGGATGAATGGAATACCTCGAACCATGGGATTCTGTCAATAAATTCTGAATCAAGTCGCCCACTCTAGGAACACAAATCCTTTCATTAAAACTGAGTACACCTCCTGCATCAAGAGTGGTCTCTTGTGCTTTGTCGGACACTGTTTTATTTCTGAGCTCTTTCAAATGTTCATCCTCAAACTGTTTGGCCTTGATCTCCTCAATGAACGTGGCCTTTACTTCAATGCTAGCTAACACCCCACCTTTCTCTGAGATGCCCAACTGCATGAACTTAGACTCCAAATGTTGAATATCTTTACCCAAAGGTTGCTTGGATACACTCAAGCAAGCTAAACTACCCATACTCGCCACTTTTCGACTTAGTGCGTCTGCCACTACATTAGCCTTACCCAGATGATATTGGATGGTCACATCATAATCCTTGAGTAACTCCATCCACCTTCGCTGTCTGAAATTTAGATCCTTTTGAGTGAACACATGTTGTAGACTGCGATGATCAATAAACACCTCACACTTGACACCATAAAGATAATGCAGCCAGATCTTAACAGCAAACACTACCGCTGCCAACTGGAAATCATGTGCTGGATAATTCTTCTCATGCACCTTCAACTGTCGCGATGCATCAGCTATGACATTCTTATCCTGCATCAACTCCTCACCCAAGCCTGAATGTGAAGCATCACAATAAATAATAAAATCCTTACCCTCCACCGGTAGGGCTAGAATAGGTGTTGTGGTCAAAAGAGTCTTGAGCTTTTGAAAGCTCTCCTCACATTTTTCAGTCCATTCAAATGGTATCTCCTTTTTGGTGAAATTGGTCAAGTGTGTGGCAATAGAAGCAAAGTTTTTCACAAAGGAGAGTAGCTAGCGAGCCCCACAAAACTCCTAATTTCAGTCATAGAACTTGGTCGAACCCAATTCCTAACCGCCTCAATCTTTTGGGGATCTACCATTACCCCTTCTTTTGAAACTACATGGCCCAAAAAGGCAACCGAAGTCAACCAAAATTCACACTTAGAAAATTTTGCATACAACTTTTGCTCCCCAAGAACACCAGAACAATACGAAGATGGTGGGCATGCTCTTCCTCACTTTTCGAATAAACCAGAATGTCATCAACGAACACTATCACAAACAAATCAAGAAAGGGTTTGAACACCCCATTCAACAAACTCATGAAAGCGGCAGGTGCATTTGTCAACCCAAACGACATAACTAAAAACTCATAGTGCCCATAGCGGGTCCTAAACGTTGTTTTTGGTATATCCTCAGGCCTAATCTTTAACTGATGGTAACCAGACCTTCAATCAATCTTAGAGAAAACTGATACACCCTGAATTGTTCAAAAAGATCATCTATCCGATGCAATGGATACTTATTTCGAATGGTGACCCTATTCAATTGTTGATAGTCTATACACATTCTCATACTACCATCCTTTTTCTTAACAAACAAAACTGGGGCACCCCATGGGGAAGCACTAGGACGGATGAATCCTTTATCAAGGAGCTCTTGGATTTGAGCCTTAAGCTCTCTTAATTCTTCCGGAGCCATACGATATGGAGGGATGGAAATGGGATGAGTACCAAGCTCCAAATGAATGCAGAAATCTATATCTCTATCCGGAGGCATACCAGGCAAATCGGTTGGGAACACTTCTCTAAATTTTGACACCACCGGAATAGACTCAATAGAGGGAGACTCAACCTCAACATCCCGAATATGAGCCAAATAAGCCAAACAACCCTGCCCCACCAGTTTCCTAGCCCTAATAGAGGATACAATTTTAGCTGGCTTAGGCTTGTACACCCCTTCCCACTCTAATTTTTCCCTATCGGGGATATCTAGAGTCATAGACTTAGTATTACAATTTAACACAGCATAATAGGGGGACAACCAAGTCATGCCTAAGATTATATCAAAGTCAGTCATATCCAAAATCACCCCAAGTCTGAAAACCATAAACAAGATAGGACAAGCACGATAGACATGGGTGACTATGACAAACTCTCCAATGGGGGTAGAAACATGGATGGGGGCATCAAGTATATCACAAATCATGTCAAATTCAGAGGCAAATCGCACGGACACATAATAATAAGTAGAACCCGGATCAAATAATATATTAGCCATCCTGTAACATACAAGAATAGTACCTGTGATCACTGCGTCAGACGCCTCTGCCTCGCTCTTGCCCGAAAAGGCATAAGACTGAGCCATGTCATCTTGACGGGTGATTTTCTTGCCTGGCTGCACCGTACCTCTGCCTGCGTTACCATTTCCCCGACCTCCAAGGCCTCGCTAATTTCCTCCTCGCCCACCTTGTGGACTCCCTCGACCATTATTACCATTTCTCACGGGTACAACTACTCTAGTCTGCTACTGCGCGGAATCCATCATATGCGGGTGGGGACAATCTCTCCTCATATGTCCAGGTTCTCCACAGGTATAACAAATGCGATCGAAATATGGCCTGCTACCCGCCGAATGTGCGGCTCCCTGGCTATCATGAATAAATTCTGAGGTGGAGTTCCCGAGTAATTACATGTAGAAGCGGGCATAGCGGATTGAATTGTCCGGACTGCAAGTGTTGGCCTTCTTGAACCTCTGGAGTAGGAAACCTGGAAGTTACCTATGCTCTTAGCTTTCTTGGCCAATGCCTTAGCCTGACCGTCTCGCCTCACCCCCTCCACTTTCTTCACAAAATTTGTTACCTCATTAAAACTTTTTCCTGCAGAAGTCATGTGTACAGACAATACATGTAACTCAGAATTCAGCCCCTTAACAAATAGACAGATCCTCTCTTCCTCAGTAGTCACCAACTGCGTAGCATATCTAGACAAAGCATGGAACTTGGCCTCATAAGCAGCCACAGACATACCACCTTCTCCAAAGCCATGAACTCATCCTTCTGGAGATCTCTCAAAGTCTGGGGTACATACTTTTCAAAGAACAGAGCATGAAACTGGGTCAAAGTGAGTGGGGGTAAAGTTGAAGATCTGCATTCCACATAAGCACTCCACCACTACTTAGCCTCGCCCTGAAGTTGACAAGTCATAAACTCTACTCCATACTGATGGACAATTCCCAACTTATGAAGCCTCTTATAACAATCTAGGATGAACTCATAGGCGTCCTCACTCTCAGAACCATGGAACACCGGCAGTTTCAATTTCAAGAACTTAGTCAACATCTCATGCTCATTACCAGTCATAACGGGACCCAACAAAGGACGAAAGAAAGCATCAGTACCTACAGTTCCACCCACCTTGGGGACAGTGATAGCAATAGGGGTGTTGGCGCGAGCTTGAGTTGCTTGCACTGCGGGAAGAACTCCAGGACCAACCAATCCTTTCAGGAACGACATAATCTGTTGAGCTAACACTTGGTCTAAGGGAGGAATACCTGTAGTCTCAGTCTGCACCTCTTCCTCTTGTCCAACATCCTCATCATTCTCAACTTCCACATTTTCCTCTATCTCTTCGTGATGCGCAGGAGGATTCTCATTTCTGGGAGCATCCTCAACCGGAGCTCCACCCCTAGCGGGAGCTACCCTTCCACGGCCTCTACCCCTGCCTCGACCGCGAACTCTTACTGCGGACTCCTCATTGGGCTCATTGACGGGAGCTACGGGCCTGACACCGTTGAAGCAAGTGTTAACCATCTGCGGACAGAAGAGTGAAGGAGGTTAGATACCAATTTGAATCGCCAGATACCAATTGGACCCAAGTTATAGCACGAAATGAGTCGAGAGAAAATAGAGAGATTTCCTAAAGTCCTATAGCCTCTCGAAGAAAAGTACAGACGTGTCCGTACCGTTCCGCAAGACTCTACTAGACTCGTTTTGGTACATCGAGATCAATAAACCTAGGGCTCTAATACCAACTTTGTCACGACCCAGACCATCGTGATTGGCACCCACACTAACCCTCCGGTGGGAGAACCATTACTACAACCCAACTAACCATGAATCTACGCATTTAAAGATACAAAAGCAGGTTTAAATGCAGAAATAAAGTGGAGTTCCCATAAACTCTAAAAGTCTAACAAAAGATTGCGGAATTAAATGCCTAGAATCTGAAAGTCAATGTACCAAAACTCTAACAAAGAACCATAGTCTAAATAAATGGGTACAACCCAAGCTAAACATAGGAATATCTAATGAACTAGTCTAAGTCCGAATAAGATGGACTAAACAGAAGAGAACTCAAGGCAGCTCGGAAGAACTGGCTCACCCTTGAATTCGATGACGATCACTGATCTTCTAAACGAAGTCTGTCAGTAGCTGCTTAAAGATGCCCTGTACTCAACAAAGAAAGAGCAAGTGCAGTATCAGTACACAACCACAGTGCACTGGTAGGATCACGCAGCTATCCCACTAAGTGCAACATAAGAAAGTCATTACAACATCATAAACATGCATACACCGAACATATATAATATCAATATCATTTCAAGATCAATGTAAAATTCCACCTTCTCAACAATACGCATATGTATAACAAGTCATTGGTCCTCTCATGGAACCCATACCCAAACGGTTAGTGTACCAGATCGTGGCACCCGTTCCACGTTAGTGTGTCGGATCGTGACACCCTTTCTAATATTTATGTCGGTAAGTGACATCCGATCCTAGTTAGTGTATCGGAACGTGACAGCCGCTCCATTCAACATACCACAATCATAATCACAATATACATTCTCACAATCATACAATTAAGAGGTGATTCATAGCATATAGTTATGCGTTCATACTCATTAGTGTGATCAATAATGCAACATTCGCATACATACATGCAATATAATGAAGCAAGAACAAACATATATCACACAACATGAAATCACAACCATCACCTACCTCGAACAAAGCTTGAATCCCCTAAGAAACTTGATTCTTCCCCTTCCGGATTCTTTCCGCTTGTTCTTGGTCTACAAACAATAATAATAATGCAAGGATCAATAAACAAGACATAAATACCCGAATTATAATAAATAAAGTAACCCTAGGTCGAACCCTTGATCCCCATACCCAGTTTAGGGTTTTTCCACCATAAATCTCAGATCAAAACCTCCCCCATCGATAATTACCCAAGAAACTAAGTTCTACAGATCGAAAAATGGATTCGGGGAGTGAAAACCTTACCTTTAGCCTCAAGAATGGTGAAAAAATGTCAAGAAAACACCTGGGTTCGTTCCTTAGGTCTAAATGTCAAAAATTGCAGAATAAAATATTTTTTGGGTTTATTTTCGACTTTAAGTCGCGTCTGCCCCGCCGCAGCGGTCCTCATCCCGCTACAGCGGCCCCGCCCTGGCAGGAAAATCCCGTTTCTGTGGCTTGCACGGAAACAGAGAGCTAAATTAAGAGTTCCAAACCCCCAATTCACAAGACACATTCAACCCACGACACTCAGAAAATATCCGTTCACGCTAAGACCATTTTTTGGGAGTTCCACTCGCCTGAATTTTATTCCGTAAAGTTGTACGGGTTCCTTAACGTCTTACTATCCGTTCATATGATCAAATTCATAATTTGATTTCCCGTGTTATACTAGATTTCCCTAGACCTTACTGACTCCGATTTCGTCTAAATCTAGACTAGGTTGGGAAATTTCAAGGTACTACCAAAAAGATTTTCGGCCCAAAATTTTTCCCCGTTGGCTTTTCTATAACGAAGAAAACCGGTCGTTTCAGATCAGAACGATTTTTTACTTCTCTTTCAATGCTTTGATTAAGACTTGATATGGTAAGATTCTTTTCCTCTAATTTTAGTTTGTAATATTATTTTTTTAGTTCTTTGAATGTTCTGAATTAGGGCATAGAAATTGGGTTGTGGCGGAGTGAATGTAGAGTCAATTCGGTTTAGTCGATGTCGACACGCAAATTTGATGCCGGCACTCATTCATGTTAATTGCTCACTATTTGCTATATCACCTCCGAAATGTCAAAATCCACTCATGTCATGCTTCTGATTGTAAGAGTTGGATTCTTCAAATAGATTGCTAATCATTTTTTCATTGTGTTCTTGAAATATAACTTTACAAACTTGGAAAAATTAGATTTGGTGTGATGGTTGGTTATAGAGAAGAAAGAATTCAATTTCTTTATCCTAGAGATCTAAAGATGTGTTAAAGATAGGTATTACAAGGAGGAAACTAAAATATTTTTCTTCTTTAAAGTTAGCTTGCTCTATCAATATTGGGTGATATGCATTGTTACTTATTTGCTTTCTACTAAAATTTTGGTGCCCCCTCCCCTTCTTCCCTCTGAATATTTTGATATATGAACTAAAAAATACATTCTGCTAGAGTAATTATTAAAATTGTTCCCAACATTTATCCAATTAGTTAAGGTGAATTTTTATTGTGATCTTTTCTTTTCATAGTTGTACAAGAGAAAGCAAAATGGGTCAAGGAAGGAGAATCATGTGGAAAGGATTAAAAAGGATTGGAGAAACGTAATGTGTTTGGAAGCTCTTTCTTTGACTATCTTAGCAGTACTGTACTTCAAGCAATGTGTGTTTAATTTCCTTTCAAGTGGTGTATCTCACAACAGGATGCTTACCAATATATCATGTATCATTGCAAACTTTCTACTTGATGATAAGTACGGAAAAACAAATATTCCGAAACACTCTCCATGAAATGGCTACGTTGGATTCACGAAAATAATCATATGAGAAATTGTGAGTGAGTTGACCTCAACTAATGAGGTAAATACTTTATCATGTAAAAATATCTCTTCATTATGAACTAACAATTATTATGTTTCTACTTCTTATAAGTGTGGTTAGATTCATTTTCATTTCCGCAAGTCAATTGCTCTGTCATTGGAGAAAAACATTGACTTAATTGTTATTTGTGAATTCCCACAAGAAATCAAATATTCAATTAAAAAATTTATCAGCTTGAGTATCAATTTAAAAAGGGTTGATTTTTTTTTATCAAGAATATGAATATAGGCTACGACATCGACTACTTTAGAGGGTTCTGAAGAAACGACAGAGTGCTGCAATGTATGTTCTAAGTCTTGTGTTAGAGTTTCCTCAATGTAAGAAAGATGCAATGGAGATATTAGGATTTGGATTATTGAATCAAGTTGTAATTTATTTTTTCTATGACTTTTGGGGTGGGGAGATTTGTCACGATCCAGACCATCGTGAGTGGCACCCACACTAATCCTCCGGTGGGAGAACCATCACTACAACCCAACTAACCAAATTAACGAAAACTAAAGCATTTAAAGATACGGAAGCAGATTTAAATACAAGAGTCAAATAGTGTTCTCATAAACTCCAAAAGATCTAACAACGACTAACAAAACATTGCGAAAATTATTCCCTAGAATCTAAAAGTCAACGTACCAAAAGTTTAACAAGGAACCATAAGTCTAAGGAAATGAGTACAACCCAATTAAATATAAAAAAATCTAAAGCACTAGTCTAAGTCCGAAGATGTGGACATAAACAAAAGAGAACTCATGGCAGTCTGGAAGAACTGGCTCACCCTTGAATTCGATTGATCACGGATCTCCTAGATGAGGTGTGTCAGTAGCCGCCTAAATATGCCCTGTACTCAACAAAGAAAGAACAAGTGTAGTATCAGTACACAACCACAGTGTACTGGTAGGATCACGCGGCTATTCCAATAAGTGAACATATATAAGTCATTACAACATCATAAACATGCATACACCGAACATATACAATATCAGTTATCATTTCCGGAGCAATGTACAATTCCACATTCTCAATACAAGTATATATGACAAGTCAATGGTCCTCTCATGGAATCCATACCAAAACTGTTAGTGTGCCGGATCGTGACACCCGATCCAAGTTAGTGTGTCGGAACGTGACACCCGATCCAATATGTATGTCGGTCCGTGACATCCGATCCCAGTTAGTATATCGAAACGTGACACCCGATCCATTCAACATGCCACAATCACAATCAGAATGTATATTTTCATAATCATACAATCAAGTGTTGATTCATGACATACAATCATTCATTCATACTTATTTACAATAGATGTGATCAATAGTGCAACATTCGCATACATACATGCATTACAATGAAGGAATTACTAACATACATCACAGGAACATGAATTTACAACCATGACCTTCAACTAATGACATTGAAAAACTATTCGTTCACGCTAAGATCAGTTTCAGAAGTTCTACTCGCCCGAATTCAATTTTGTAAAGTCGTACGGGTTCCTTAACGTCTTAGCTATCTACTCATGTAATTAAATTCATAATTAGATCTCTCATTCAATATCATATTTCCCTAGACCTCAATGACTCATATTTCGTCTAAATCTGGACTAGGCTAGAAATTTCTAAGTTACTACTCAAAAGTTTTCTGGCCCCAATTTTTTCCCCATTGGCTTTTCCCTAAAGACGGAATCAGGTCGTTACAAGATTGATATTTTTGGATACTTGACTAAGGATCCGAATATGAAAGGTGAGTTTTTTTGTTCTATAGTTATTCTTCAAATTCAAATGGACCACTTCTAATTGCTCTTGTAGCTTTTTTTTTGTTTTTAAAATAAAAATGAGAGCATCTCTCAGCATTTAGTAACTTATAACATCAGTAACACCACATAAACTTTATTGTGCAATAAGAAAATTTTACTACATTTTCTTTAAATTTCTTTCAAGTTTGAACTTTGAAGGAACCAAAATAGATTATGGAGTCCATTTTATAAGGTCAATATTTCTTCAGTGCATGCTCCGAAATCGTTTCATTATGATTATACTCATCTCCATGTATCGTTGTTCACAGTGACTTAAACAATTAGATTCACTGGAGCTGAACTTCCTTCTAGAAGTACCAGTCACGCATTTGTCCTAGCAGGAACTTGTAGGCTTTGCAATTACTTCATTGACCAGGGCCCTGTCCTTCTCTTGATTGAAAAGTTTCTCCAATATGGGAGGCTTAAAGGCTGAAGGATCCATGCAACTTTTGGGGAACAAATATTATTTTCTGATTTTCGTGTAAATGGTTAAGATTTCTTGTTTTAGATTGTCCTTGTAGCTTGAGAAGCAGCAATAAAATTTGAAAAGATGTCTCCTTTTGAATCTGTTGTTAAGGTTTTAGAAATTATGAAGGGCCTATTCGGTCCAAAAGGAATTTTTGTTCCTGATCCACTTCAAGGAGCTTGTACGCATTGAGGACAGGATCAGTTAAGTTATGATTGTTATTCCTTATCCACTTCAAGCAGTTTGTTCGCAATGTATCCTCAGAGTTTTGTGCAGAAACGGTAAAGCTTTTTCTTTCTTCTTTCGTCATTACTACCAGTATATTATTCTCTTGAGTAGTTATCCTATTCTAATAATTATGCACTCTAATTAGAGGATTATCTTCCCCTCATAAAAGCATAAAAATGAAGCTTGAAACACTAAGTAAGTTTCATTTTAGTTTCAGTTAGGTTACATTTTAGTTTGCCAATATATGTTCAGAGTCTTGTGTATTTTTCTTTTTCTCTGATGTTATTTTACTGAATAAATATTTGAGTGATGATTATAATTCCTCTATTTAGAAAATTTGTTGTTTTTGTATAATAGAGTACAGTTTCAAGGTTGATACGTTGTTTTCATGTGCTTAGTGAAGACCAAAATGATTAGGGAAGAGTAAAATGCATTACTTAGTTTCAGACACTACAAGAAAGTTTAAAATGTCTTCTACATCTAATAGGCATTAGTATTATTATTACATACTGAAGTGTTATTGTTGGGTGCGCTACTCATTGATTACAAAAGATATATTATCAGTTCTTGGAGCATCACATCTTCTGAAAGCATCTTCTGGTGGATATACCTACAAGATCTACTTGTTAAAAACAACAAAATGATTAATCTAGTTTTTATTTATGCAAATTTATAATTGAATGTTGAATGTATAAGGTATATTCTTCTAGCAATATGAAATTAGAGATTTTTCTTTTATATTAACATCAGTTGGGTTCTCAAGGTTTGAAGAAAAATATTCTAAAAGAGTTGGTTGAAGAAAATAATTAGGTGGATCTATAGATTTGACTATGGACTTTGATCTTTGTCCAAATTAGTCAACTACAGATCACAAATTCATGTGATTTTCACTTGCAGATCTTACAAAAGATTCAAGAAGAGCTGAGAGCTCGTACTGTATTGTGTACTACAGAAGAAACAAAAAGAAGGTTTTTGAGTGAAAAGTTATCACTTGAGAAAACAATCATAGAGCTAGAGAACAAATCAAGTGAGGTATGTTGCCTAAATATCTTTATGTTTAGCATGAATTCTATATTTAATATGAAGTAGAGTAATATTGTAGGATTGAGCAAGATAGAGCCTATTTAGTAATGTAATTGCCACTAATTTCAATAGTAGAGTGACATTTTGAAAAACACCTACAAAATCAAATATACAGTTGTCATTGGAGTTCCGAATAACTCTACCTATTATATTTTGTTTCTCTTTTCTTGATTTCATTGGTATTAGCTTATAATATATATCCATGTATGAGGTACCTTTTTAATGTTTATGATAAGTTTTGACTTATTTCAAAGGTTATTAATATTCAAGTAATAAAATTCTAGCAACACAAACTGAAAGCATGTGAACACTAGAATTTTTTTCCCTAAATATATTATCATGACGACTTTTCTTTAGTGCAAATGAAATAAGGAGGTTTACCGAAAGATCAAAGTAAGTTGGGGCATACTTAGTACTGTATTATTATGTGATTCCTTTTGCTTTTTAAATTTATATGTGTGTATTTTATAACTTACTATCAAAATATAATTATGTTTATCGTTTATTTGCAAGATGAACATGCATAATTCAACACTATTGCAACACAAGTACTACTAGAAGAAGAAGGTTTTTTTAAAAATTACTAGCAGGATTAGAATATAATGACCTTGCTATTTAGTAAAAAAGACATGATATGTAGTAAGTATCTAGTGCATCAAATCTTGTGTGTATTGACCTTTGCAAATATGTATAGTTCTTAATTTGAATATTTGTGTAGATTTTTAAAAGAAATATATATTTTGTATCAGCTAGCAACTATCATAAATTGTTACTAAAGGTGTATGAAAAAATATTTGATTTATTGCAATAAAAATTGTTGTAGCTAGAAGCTATTCTAACAGATTAGTAACTAAGTTTTACCTGCTGTAAAATATTATATTGTGGATGTCCACTACACCAAGAAGTTACTCTCACCCATTATCTCCATTACTTTCCTTGGGAATACTTAGTTGCCATATATTCATTTCGAAAAATAAAACTCAACTCTCCTCATGCTCATACTCAAGTACTCAAGTCTTAAAATAAGTTTTAAAAGATTGTAAAAGACTTCTCAAAAGGACTCGAAAGAACTCTCAAGACTTTACTCTTAACTCTACCTTGAATTTGAATTATGAATTCAAGGGTTATGATTCATGTTATGAAGGATCTTTCGATGTTTAGATGTAGTTTAGAGTAGTTAGAATCAGAAAGGAGTAAAGGTACACTTTAAAAGAACTCAGACGGGACAACCGACGGAAAAAGGATGGGGGCAGGCGACCCTGACGCACTGAGTGGTGCGGGGTGCCAGCCCCAAAACTACAGACCACTGTTTGGGGTGCACAGAGTGGCACACCGCGCCAGGCCCCAAACTACTGGGTAATAGTTCTGGCACAGTGGTGGCGCGCCGCCCCACCCTTATGCCCAGATTTTGGACGAATTTTCTTGCTTGAAATTCATGTTTAACTCCCCTAGAATCGAACGATTTACCTCAAACTCTTTTTGGTTCTTAGACCCAACATAATTACAACGAAATACACTCTAAATTACTCACGAACAATATTCAAACACAATATCCTCATCACAAGAACTCAACGAAACCTCATATCAAAGAATGAAACACAAACTTCAAGAAACTCATCAAGAACTCAATATTCCCAATCTTATGGATGAAATTCGCAAAAGAAACTCATGATTCGGTGTGGGTGAACGAACCCAACACTATGAAAACTTACATACCTTAATTTGGCAAAACAAATCTTCGAAGCTTCGCAAGAATCTGGATCGTTCTTCCTTTTCTCCTCTTTTTCTTTTTTTGAACTTCTCTCTAAAACCCTAAGCGTATTTTAGGATTTTGAAAACTGACCGAAATTAGTTTAGACCCCTACAATATTACTAAAATGAATAAAGCTGATTGGGTAAGGAAAAGACCAAAATACCCCTCATTAATTCAGGTAAATTTCCTTAACTGAACAGGCTTACTTCAAACGGGCATATCTCCCTCATCCAAACTCGAAATTTAGCAAACTCAGTGGTTTTGGAAAGAGGACTCAGAGATCTTTCATTTGATATCTTATGGGCCACCTAACTCATCCTGTATTGAAAGTCATTGCCGTTTGAAGTTGACCCAAAAACTCAAAATCTAAGAATAACTTGTACAAATCTCAATTTAGCTATTTCCAATTTAGCGCTTCCTAAATTTTGCTCTTTCTAAGGCGGGATGTTACAATATCTCCCCCTTGAGAAAATTCATCCTCAAATGAGATCACTCTAGCACTCAGCTCAAACACCCAACATGTAATTTATAACACAACATAACCTATCAATTAAAAGAGTGTTTTACAAAAAAGGTCATTAACTTGATCTGGAGTTTCTCCGGAAGAAAAGAGATGTGGGTACCTCTTCTTCATATCCTCCTCAGCCACCCAAGTAGCTTCCTCAACAAACTGATTTCTCCATAAGACCTTGACTAATGCGACCTCATTGGTTCTCAACTTGCGAACCTGACGATCAAGTATCTCAACGGGAATCTCCTCATATTATAGGTTGTCCTTGATACCAATATTTTCAGTAGGTATAATGAGTGAAGAGTCGCCCATACACTTCTTCAACATAGAAATGTGAAACACCGGATGGACTGCTGCTAACTCTGACGGTAGCTCCAACTCATAGGCTATATTGCAAATCCTCTTGGATATCCTGTAAGGACCAATATACCGGGGACTAAGTTTCCCCTTCTTACCAAATCTCATAACACCTTTCATGGGTGAAACCTTCAAGTATACCTAGTCATCCACCTCAAGTTCCAGTTCGCTTCTCCTAACATCTGTATAGGATTTCTGACGACTCTGCATTATTTTCAACTTTTCTTGAATAGTCTTCACCTTTTCCATAGCTTGATGAACAAGTATGGTCCTATCAACCCAGCCTCACCAACTTCAAACCATCCAATAGGAGATCTACATCTTCTTCTATATAGAGCCTCAAAAGGAGCCATTTGGATGCTAGAGTGATAATTGTTGTTGTAAGAAAACACAATGAGAGGTAAGTGATCATCCCAATTACCCTTGAAATCGATCACACACGCCCTCAACATATCCTCTAAAGTCTGAATTGTGCGCTTTGCTTGACCATAAGTATGAGGATGGAAAGCAGTACTCAAATTTACCTTCAAATCCAAAACTTTCTGTAAAGACTTCCAGAATTGTGCGGTGAATTACGCACCTCTATCTGAAATGATGGACACTGGAAGTCCATGAAATCTGACTATCTCTTGAATATATAATCTGGCATAATCTTCTGCTAAAAAGTAGTCTTTACAGGTAAGAAATGGGCTGATTTAGTCATCCGATCTAATATCACCTAGATCGAATCATGTTGTCTACGAGACCGCGGTAAACCAGTAACCAAATCCATATTGATCATCTCACACTTCCATTTTGGAAGATCTATGTTCTGATCCATACCATCGGTCCTCTGGGCTCTACCTTGACTTGTTAGCAATTCGGGCACTTAGCAACGAACTCTGCAATACACCTCTTCATACTAATCCACCAATAGACTTCTCTCAAGTCACGATACAGCTTTGTGGAACCCGGATATATAGAGTATCTGGAGCTATGAGCTTTCTCCATGATCCTCTCTTGGAGTTCATCAACCTTTGGTACACACAATCTACCTTGATACCTCAATACGCCATCTCCCCCTTGTTCAAAAGCCATCACTTTCTGCTTATAAAAAATTTCCTTCAATTCAAGAAAAACAGGTTCTTGGTCTTGTTTCTCTTTCACTTCGTACACAAGTTATGATTCAACCCCATTCACCACCACTACTCCTGCTTCATTGGAATCCATTAATTGGACTCCTAATCGTGCAAGTCTGTGCACATCTCTGGCTAATTCTTTCTTTCCTTCCTCAACAAGGGAAGTACTACCCATAGACAACCTGCTCAAAGCATCAGCAACAACATTAGCCTTACCTAGGTGATAGAGAATACTCATGTCATAATACTTGAGTAACTCCAACCACCTCCTGTGTCTGAGATTAAGCTCTTTATGACTGAATCCATACTAAAGACTCTTGTGATCGGTGAACACATCTACATGAACACCATAAAGATAGTGACGCCATATTTTCAAAGCGAATACTACAGCAACCAACTCTAGATCATAGGTTGGGTAATTCTTCTCGTGAATCTTAAGTTGTCTGGAGGCATAAGCTATAACCTTACCATTCTGCATCAATACACAACCCAATCCAACTCTGGACGCATCACAATACACAACAAAGTCTAGTGTAGCTTCTGGTAAGGTCAACACTAGGGCAGTAGTCAACCTAGTTTTCAATTCCTGAAAGCTTTTCTCACAAGCTTCAGACCATTGAAAATTTGTTGTCTTCTGAGTTAACTATGTCAAAGGGGACGGAATGGATGAGAACCCCTCGACAAACCTTCTAAAATAACCAGCCAATCCCAAGAAATTTCTAATATCAGTTCGAGATGTGGGTCTAGGCCAGTTCTGCACTGCCTCATTCTTCTGAGTGTCAACTCGAATCCCATCACTAGAAATAATGTGGCCTAAAAACGCCACTGACTCTAGCCAAAACTCACACTTGGAAAATTTGGCATACAACTCTCTATCTCTAAGAGTTTGAAGAACTACTCTATGATGACTAACATGATCCTCCTCATTCCTTGAATAAATCAGAATGTAATCAATGAATATGATAACGAACATATCAAGATAAGGCTTAAACACTCTGTTCATAAGGTCCATGAATGCTTCAGGGGAATTAGTCAAACTAAAAGACATGACTAGAAACTCATAGTGACCATAGCGGGTCCTGAAAGTTGTCTATGGAATATCACTCTCCCTTATTCTCAACTAATAATAGCCAGATCTGAGGTCTATCTTAGAAAAATAGGTGGCACCCTGAAGTTGATCGAAAAGATCATTAATCCTCGGAAGGGGATACTTATTCTTTATGGTAACCTTGTTCAATTTGCGGTAATCAATACACATCCTAAGTGAACCATCTTTCTTCCTCACAAATAATACCGGAGCGACCCAAGGTAAGACACTTGGTCGAATGAAGCCTTTATCAAAAAGGTCTTTCAACTGCTCTTTTAACTCTTTCAACTCAGCTGGAGCCATTATACATGGCGGAATAATAATAGGTCGAGTATCAGGAAGAATATCTATATCGAAGTGGATTTCTCTCTCAGGAGAGACTCTGGGAAGATCACCTGGAAAGACCTCTGGAAACTTACTCACAACTAGAACTGACTGAATAGGCGGTGTCTCAACACTAGAGTGATTATCTCAGACTAAGTGATAGATGCATCCCTTGGAAACTAACTTTCTGGCCTTAAGGTACGAAATAAAACAACTCTTAGGCACTGCTTAACTACTCCTCCACTCTATAACTGGCTCATTAGGAAACTAAAACTTAAATACTCGAGTCCTACAATCAACTGAGGTATAACAAGCAGAAGCCAGTCCATGCCTAGAATAACATCAAAGTCCACCATATCTAACTCAACTAAGTCAGCCATGGTGTCCTTGTGACTGACAGAAATGGTACAATCATGATAAACTCTCTTAGCTAGAATAGACTCACCAATAGGTGTGGAAACATTGAAGGGCTTAAGTAGTTGTTCGGGAATAATATCGAACCTCCTAGCAATATATGGAGTCACAAAAGATAGACTCACACCAGGATCAAGTAAAGCATAAACATCAAAAGTAAAGACTTCGATAATACCAGTCACAACATCAGGTTAATTCCATTGCTCTTGGCGACTGGTGATAGCATACAGACGGTTTGCGCCTCCGCCTGTCCCTGAAGTAGCTCCTCTAGGTGCAGCTCTGTCTGGCGGAGCCACTGAAGAAGATTGGGCTCTATTTCCCCCATTACCACTACCCTGCCTGTTCTTAGGGCACTCACTCATGAAGTGACCTGCTTGACTATACTTGAAGCAACCACTGGAGCTATCACGACACGCTCCTGGGTGGTTCTTACCACACTTAGCACATGTAGGAGTCCAATTACCTCCTTGTGCCACACTACCTTGAGATTGTGCAGGTCTAGCTCTGAAGTTCTGCGAATTATGATTCTTGAACTCACCTTTGTTCCTTGGTGCAGATACACTAGCAGATGATGGAGTAGGTCCATTTGGCTTTTTGCTGAAAAGATGCCCGGTTCGCATTGCTCTTCTGCTGCCCGAACTCATTTCCTGTTGTCTTAGCCTTTTTGTTCCAGAACTCTTCTCTATCTCTCAGCTTATCTTCCTCAACCTGCTGCACATGGATCATCAGCCTTGCTATGTCCATGTCCCCTATCAACATCACATCATAACCTTCTTTTCTTGACAGGAGAGACAACCCAAACACAAAAAGACTCATCCTGCTCCTTATATCAGCAACCATCTCCGGAGCATAACGAGAAAGTTGAGTGAACTTGAGGCTGTACTCATTCACACTCATAGATTGCTTCTTAAGAGTGAAGAATTCTCTTACCTTTGCCTCTATCAGTTCACGGGGAAAGAAACGCCCCATGAAGGCCTCTTCGAACATAGCCCAGCTCACAATTGGTGCACCCTTAGCTCTACTGTTCTTCTATTGGTCGTACCATACTCTAGCAACACCCTTCAGTTGGTATGCAACTAGTTCCACACGTTCAACATCTGCAACATGCATCACCTCAAACACGTTCAGCAACTCTTCCAAAAAGTTTTTTGGATCCTCAGTGACACTTAAACCGATGAAGTCTGGAGTATTCATCCTCAAAAACTCATGGATCCTGGATGTATCAGCCACATTCTGTCGATTCGCTCTTTGTTGGTCACAAATTGACTCAACATCCGCATAGCATCCCGGAACTCAACATTAGTGACCTCTCCTAGGGGTTGAACTTCTGGTGCATTGGGGACCCCTTGATCCTGAGGATCAACATTCCTCCTAGCAGGACGACCTCGAACAGCTCTTCGTGGAGGTATGCTCTGAAAGATACGCGCAAGAACGAATTAGAAAGAAACTTTATAGAGTTGAACTCTATCGCAAAAAAAAGAGTGTGAAAGAAATAAGATAGTTCCTAAATGTCGCAGCCTCCAAATTATAGATGTGGCGCACTTCACACTGATAACTAGGACTCTACAGACACGGATTCATAGATACCCTACGAATCTTGAACCCTGTCCTCTGATACCAAGTTTGTCATGCCTTGAGCCTACACCCTGGACTTGGCCGGCACTCGAGAACCATTACTGGCCCCAAGCGAACCTTTGGCCTGGCTCAACTCTCAGTGGAAGTCTTACTCAACAACATATGAACTGAAAAGTAAAAATTTACTCAATGTTTCAAAATAGATACTCAGAATATTTTAAATAAAACATTCACTGGCCAAAAGAGGCAACTCAAGTCTTAAACATTTAACAATGGAAATGAAAAGACTCCTCGACTACTACTGCCTATCTTTGAAGCCTATAATACTATGAGGGATGTCGGGATAAGACCCCCGATCATCCTAACAAAATTGAAATAATAGAATATAAATGAGGGATCCTCCGGAAGAAAGGAGGCTCACCAAAGCTAACTCGAACTGCAAGTGGTATCAACGAAGTGCCTACTGATGACCCTGGGTACATGTATATACATCATGAAATGGTGCAGGCTAAATGGCATCAGTACATTGAATAAACGAGCATGTAAGGGGAACACTGAACATAACATAAAAGCTTGAACTTGGAAAGGATGAAACATACTCACCTCGACTCTACTCAACTCAATATAATACAAAAACAACAATAAAGATGTAGTTTATATAAAACATTTCAAACAATAGATAACAACTCAATGTATTTAAAAATACAATAACAACTCTTATTTGTATGTAAAGATACAAAATACTCAATTTGGCAGATTCTCTAACCGACAACCATCACTATGAGCTACGTGATGATACAACGTCTCACCCACACTGCCAGAACTATCCTATACCTTGCCGGAGTATAAGACATCCTCAACTAAATGGTTCTACTAAGACATGCTTAAAAAGCAATAAGGAATCATCTAAAAAGTATGACCCTTTTTTACCCACGTTGGCTACATGGTTTATGAGGACTTTGAGTTTTTTGAACTCGTCCCCATATCGGTGCTCAATACTACTCCGAATAATATAACTCAGCTCAGATGTTTAAAACATTTCCTCATCCTCAAACTTTGAGATTATTACTCAAAAGGTTTCTCTTAAAAGAGATATTGCTCAAAACTCCTCATGAACTCCTTTGGAAATCAAAGTTTTCTCTCATTTTAAATGTAAAACATTTACTCTTGAGAATACTTAGTTCCCATATATTCATTTCGAAAAATGAAACTCAACTCTCCCATTCCTCATACTGAAGTACTCAAGTCTTAAAACAAGTTTTAAAAGATTGTAAAGGACTTCTCAAAATGACTCGAAATAACTCTCAAGACTTTAATCTTAACTCTACCTTGAATTTGAATGATGAATTCAAGGGTTATGATTCATGTAATGAAGGATCTCTTTATGTTTAGATGTAGTTTAGAGTAGTTAGAATTAGAAAGGAGTGAAGGTACACTTTAAAAGAACTCAGACGGGAAAACCGATGAAAAAAGGACGGGGGCAGGCAACCTTGGAGCACTGAGTAGCGCGGGGCGCCAGCCCAAAAACTACAGACCAGTGCTTGGGGCGCACTGAGTGACGCACCATGCAAGACCCCAAACTACTGGGCAGTAGTTCAGGCGCAGTGGTGGCGCGCCGCCTCACCCTTATGCCCAGATTTTTGAAGAATTTTCTTGCTTCAAATTCATGTTTAACTCCCCTAGAATCGAACGATTTCCCTCAAACTCTTTTGGATTCTTAGAACCAACATAATTAAAATGAAATCCACTCTAAATTACTCAAGAACAATACTCAAAAACAAGATCCTCACCACAAGAACTCAACGAAACCTCATATCAAAGAATGAAACATAAACTTCAAGAAACTCATCAAGAATTCATCAATGACTTAATATTCCCAATCTTATGGATGAAATTCACAAAATAAACTCGTGATTGGCATGTGGGTGAACGAACCCAACACTATGAAAACTTACATATCTTAATTTGGTGAAATAAATCTTTGAAGGCTTCGCAAGAATCTTGATCGTTCTTCCTTTTGTCCTCTTTTTCTCTTATTGAACTTCTCTCTAAAGCCCTAAGCGTATTTTAGGATTGTGAAATCTTACCCAAATCAGTTTAAACCCCTAAAATATTACTAAATTTCTTAAAAGCTGATGGGGTAAGAAAAAGACCAAAATACCCCTCATTAATTTGGGTAAATTTCCTTAACTGGACAGGCTGACTTCAAATGGGCATGTCTCCCTCATCCAAACTCAGAATTTAGCAAACTTAGTGGCGTTGGAAAGAGGACTCAGAGATATTTCATTTGATATCTTATGGGCCACTTAACTCATCCTGTACTGAAAGTTATGTCCATTTGAAGTTGACCCAAAAACTCAAAATCTAAGAATAACTTGAACAAATCTCAATTTAGCACTTCCTAAATTAAGCTATTTCTATGGCGGGATGTTACAATTATATATTGTTTTAAAAGCTTTCTATATATGGCAGCTTTTATTGTTTCTTTATCCTTGGGTATCTTGAGTTGAGTATCTTTGAGTTGAGTATCTTGAGGCGAGTATCTTCGAGTAGAGTATCTTATCTTTGAGTTGAGTATGTTTAAGTTAAGTATCGTTGAGTTTAGTATTCCTTAGCTGAGTCGAATTGAGTTAGATGAGACGAGGTAAGTATGTTCCTTTTTTATCAGTTCAAGCTTATGTTTATGCTTTAGAATTCCCCTTACATGCTCGTACCTTCAATATACTGACGCCATTTGACCTTCATCTTTTTATGATGCAGATACAAGTATTTAGGGTCATCAACAAACACTCCGGTGATACCACTTGCAGTTCCAGTTAGCTTTGGTGAGCCTTCTTGCTTCCGGAGGGTTCCACTTTTACTCTCAGTTTGGTAGGATATCGTGGGTCCTGTCCCGATAATCCTTCTATAATAGTAGATAGTTTAAAGGTCTAGGATTCTATCATTATTTCCTTTGTTGTTGTTATGTTTTGAGTCTATGAGGTGTTTAACTAATACTTGTTAAATTATTTTCAGACGATTATATGAGTTGAGTTTAAATTAAGTTTTTAAAGCTATTTTTGCATCATGAGTTTTCATTTTGCTTGAGTAAGTCTTCCGTTGAGTAGTGAGCCAGGCCAAGGGTTCGCTTGGGAACAAACAATGGTTTTCAAGTGTTAGATATGTCCAGGGTGTAGGCTCGAGGCATGACAAACTTGGTATCAGAGCACAGAGTTCAAGTATCCTAGGGTGTCTATGAAGCCGTGTCAATAGGGTCTTGTTTATGGTTGTGAGGGCCCCACTTCTATAAACGAGGGACTACAGACATTTACAAAAAGTTTCCCTTTTCTCATACTCTAAATCGTGTAATAGAGTTGTGGCATAAGAAACATATTCAAACTCATGTGTTTCTCATATTCATTCTACTACCCCTGATACTCAAGGTAGTTGTAAAGCAAAGCCTAGATCCTTATCGATGAGTTACTCTCAACAAAAGTCTTGAGAAACTCATGAGACTGTAGAGGGGCTTGAGAGAAGCCCGTGAGTGAGATTAAATGTTGAAATTCGAAACAATGCCCTCTTATTCATATGAATCGTGCGTTCAAGCTAAAAGCGAGATGTATTCCCTGACTCTTTTCTCTGAAACTTGTTTCAACTGAGACCCCTATGAGGAAGTGTGTTTTAGAGCTTGGGTAGTAATTGTATCCAAAAAGATAGTATGAGTTATGAGATTATAAGCAGTAGTAGTAAATGTGCACAGAGTTTGAAGAATGCAGGTAGAGCTTTAGTAATCTAACAAAGAGAGATAGTGATTAGGAAAATTATGTTATTGCAATCATGCACCCATTCAGTTATAAGTGATGAGTTTCTTTATGAGTAAAATAAGGAATAATAATGTTGTAGAGAGTTCTTGATAGAAGGAAGAGGAATAGTTACTAGTCAGGATGATATAGAGTATACTTTTAACTAGAATAGAGTTGATGTCGATGTGACATCATGTTAGAGAAGACTAAATATATGTCTGGAATCAGAGAGTAGAGTATTCATGAGATGATAGACCCAAGCTAGGCTTATGAATTTTGAAGGGGGAACCCTATGGTATTCATAAGATGAGAGAACTATTTTATAGGTAATGCGCAGTAAAGTGAGTAAATAGTACTGAAGATGTGAAATTGAAGGCAAAGGTAATCTGTAGGTGGGTAGACGGAGAGCTAAATATTTCCTACTTGTCATGAGATCTTAGTGGGTGAGTGTTTCTTGACTTTTCTGGTGGTCGGAAGTAGTATAAGGTGTGAGCAATCATATTTATATCTGTTTTTAGTACTAGACACTAATGTTGAATTTGAGATGAGTGTCGTGATAAAAAGATTGCAACATGAGGGTGATGATGTTAGTTTTGCGATATGATCTAGTAGGTTTGACCTGAAATAGGTAAGGAGATCAAAGTGGTACCTTGCAATGAAAATGTGGTATTATGACCCATAGAGGAGAGAAATGAAGGTAGAGCAGTAAGAGGTACACCCGAGATAATATGTGGCCAGACTAGGTCCCAATTGAGGTTATGATTTTTTTTTTGTGCCTAGATTGTATAATTGAGCTACCAATATGGGATAGGCTGGTGCAAGTGTAATTTTCCTAAAGAGTTAAATGAAACAGCCTTTGGAGCCAATGAGAAGAGGTCAAGAAAAACATCTTAGAAAGAGGTATTAGTACCCGCTTATGGAGAGTTTGCTAGTCATGAGATAAACTTTTCCCGACTGTTAGAATAAAGGGGGATGTAGACCAGTTTAGAGATTATGGAATAGGTCCATAGCTTTCAAGTGTCAGCTTTAGACCTATGGGGGAGATGATAAGGTGAAAAATCAAGTTAAGTGTTGAGAATAAGATAGTAATGAGTTCAAAAGAGTATGGGAGATATCTTTTTAGAGGTCCTTTTAATAGTGGAGTGATGTTAGAAGGAGAAGGTTATTGTTCTTATCGTGATAATGATGGTGTGATAATTCCATCTAAGGTTATAAATATGGAGGAAGAGGAGGATGAGGTTTTACTATGAGAAAAAGTTAAATGAGAGCCCTTAGTTGGTTCCAAGTAGTAATGCGGGAAATTATAGTTCGTATGGCAGAGATGATGAGAGAATGAGAACTTCTTAAGGAAGCTGGATAGTAGGATTCCATGGAGTTGTTAGAGTACTAAGCTTTAATGTGGTGTTGTTAAACATTAGGTGGTTCTTGATATGAGCCCAATGTTGATTAAATGTGGTGGTAAAGAGTAATATTCTTGGGATGAGATTCCCTATAGAGAGGTATAGAACCCGAACCTTAGGATTTAGGTTAAGCTTGAATATAGTAAGAGCGTGCCGTTAGACTCATACCTTGGTTAGAGAAGTCATGTACCCTTGTGGGATTTATGAGTTGTAGCCAATGAGGTATGGTAATAAGGAAAGAAGAGCATAGTTAAGGAGTGTTTCTAAGCTTAACAACTAGCAGACACATTACCCCGGGCAAGGTATTCTTATTCTTACTTCATGCGCAAACTTCCTTTGTTTCAGATAAGGCAACTTCAGAGAGAGTGTGGCTATGTTCACAACATCATCGTTCTTGAGTTATGTGCTATAGAGAGTCCCAACTCTTAGTATGAATCAGTTCAGCCTATGTTAGTAGGCAAGTTCATGAGTCAGAAGAGATAGTAAGAGTAACACCGTTCCATACCCAGTTCAGTCGTTATTCGAGGACAAATGATCCCAAGGGGGAGATAATGTAACACCCCAATTTTTTTTTAGCAGACTCAAACCATTCTTCATTGTGAGTGAGATTTTAACTAGGAATTTAAATTTTCTTAGGTATCAAGGTCACTAGATGTAATTCCTTGAGTTTCAAAAAGAACTAAAGAGAAATTCATTCAAGTCATCTGTAAGCTCTTTTAAGTTTTGGGTCAACTTCAAACGACCATAACTTTTAGCACATAATGAGTTAGGTGGCTCAAGAGGTATCAAATCGAATATCTTTAAGTCCTCTTTCCAACACACCGAGTTTGCTAATATCCAAGTTAGGATGAGGGAGATATGACCATTTGAGTGCAACCTCTCTAGATAGGGCCTTTTCACCAGAACTAAGGAGGGGTCTTTTAGACTTTTCCTTACCCCCACTAAGTCTAAGCGTGAATTACACCCAATTTAGGGTCTAAACTGATTAGAATCAGTTTCATTCATCCCCAAAACGTTTAGGGCTTTAGAGAGGAGGTTCAAGAGGAGAAAACGTTCAAGGTTCCAAGCTTCATCCAAGATTTTGCCAAGAACCTTGTTCTTTAAGGTATGTAAGTTTTCATAGTGATACGTTATTTCACTCTCACGCCAATCATGAGTTTCTTTATCAAATTCATCCATGAAATCTGTGTATTGAAGTTCTTGATGAGTTTTCTTGAAGTTTCGTTCTTCAACCTTTATTATTGGAGTTTGATGAGTTCTTGAGGCGAGGGTTTGAGTTCCAGGGTTGTTCTTGAGGAGATTTGAGCAGGTTTTCGTCTAATTATGTTAGGTATATGAATCTAAGAGAGTTTTGAAGAAATCAATCGATTCTAGGTGAATTAGGGGAAAAAATTGAGAAGAAAAATTCGTTAGAACATTCTGGGGAAGGGGTGGCGTGACGCGCCAGGATGGCTGGCGCACCACGCCACGGATGTGGCAGGAGGGCTGGTGCGCCACGCCTATAGTGGACCAGAAATGGGCTGCAATTGATGTGGGGCTGGTGCCCTGCACCAGGATTATGCCAGGGTCGCCTACCCCTGTTCATTTTCCGTCATTCGTTTCGTTTGAGTTCTTTTAAAACATATCTTCACTCTATTATTTATTTTAAATATCCAAACTACATCTAATCATCGAAAAATCCTATTTATCATAATCATGATCCTTGAATTCATAATTCAAATTCGAGGTAGAGTTAAGAGTAAAGTTTGAGAAAGTTCCTTTGAGTCTTTTCAAGGAGTCTTCTACAATCACTTATAATTTTTTTCAAGACTCGAGTAAGTGAGAATGAAAATGAGAAGAGTGTATTCATTATTCTACATTATTATTAAGATCCTTGAGTCGCATTGTTCATGCCCTTAATTCCGCATGAACTCCATAAATTGAGTATCCTTGAGAGGAGTAGTATCTTCAAGTTCTAAGTTCTTGAGTATTGAGTTCCTAATCCCTTTGAGATTATATTCCTAATTATGGGACTACCATATGTTATACATGAAGGTCCTTAAGTTGAGTTATTCATGCCCATAATTCCGCATGAACCCTACCAGTCGAGATTTCTTGAGATGAGTAGTATCATTAAGGCCTTGAGTTCTGGAGTTGTTGAGTTCCTAGTATTGAGTTATATATATGGTTATTGAAAACCTTGAATTGAGTCGTTCACGTCCATAATTCGGCATGAACCTGATTTTGAGAAGTCTTTTTACAAACTTTTAAAACTTATTTTAAGACTTGAGTATGAGGATGAGGAGAGTTGAGTTCATGTTTCAAAAGTGAATATAGGGGAACTAAGTATTCCCAAGAGTAAATGTTTTTTACATTTAAGACGAGAGGAAACTTTGATTTCCAAATGAGTCCATGAGGAGTTTTGAGCACTATCTTTTTTAAGAGAACCCCTTATGAGTAATGATCTCAAAGAGGAATGTGATATGCCTCAACAACTAGATCTTCTTAATAAATGGAATATCTCTAAAATTATTTCCAAGGTTATATACCAAATGGGTACTTTTGAAAAAATGAGATTTAAACAAATTGTCAAGACCACAGAGGAAACTAGTACTGTGGACTCTAATCATGGTATTTTTAGAGTATTGTCTGAAAGTGATTTTGCCCCTTATAGAGAAACACATAGATTTATGCATATTGGTTTGGTGCAAGTTGCTTTTAAGACACTAACTTTAAGAGGTTTACCTGAAAGCTTCATAGCAGCTCTAAGGGATGGCAGAAATCAGAATTGGAAAAAATCCCTGATTGGAACGGTTCAAACCAGTTTGGCCTATGGCCCGGTGTATTTTAACGCCTATCCTAATTTACAAATTTCTTTGAATGATGAAAATTCGCTAACTACTTTAATATTAAGTATAAAATTACATGGTTATGATTATTTGCCTGGTACTGAAGTAATATGTATTTGCTATAGAATTTACTATAAACCATTATACACCTTGAACCTTATGTGTAAAATTGTGGATTTTAAAAATGAAACGATTCTTATAGAAATAAATTTTAGTAAGTCTAAAGTTATAACTAGAAGGCCTATTAAATGGGATGAAATTGATTTTTCTAAAGAGTGGGTGATCGAAGAGGCAGTCCCACCCAAAAATAATATAAATTCTGATATTTCTGACATTGAGCAAACTCCTGATGGGACAGTGAGAATCAAATTCACTGAACAAAATTTATTACTGAGTTATGCTGATAATATAGGTTTTCCTTCAAGAATGCTTAGATCTAACTCATCTTATATATCTCCTGTTGGACTGACATTGGGGTCCTCTACTTTATGAAAGTTTACAATAATTCAAACTTTATAAAAAGCATACAATAATTTTAACTTTATAAAAGTTAATGTCTTGTCCTCTAATCTTTCACAATCTCTTTCCCTTTAGATTTGTTTGAGCTAGAAGATTCTTCTATCTGATTTCTGAACTATTGAAGAAACGTTTCAATGTCCATTTCCTCCGTGCTATGAACAATTTGAGATTCTCCTGCTAGACAGTTGTCTTCTTCTTTATTAGAAGTGGCCATGGATATACTGTTTGAAAATTCTATACCTATATTTTTTACTAAATTTTTTTTAACTTCTTCCATATATGAAGCAAGAAGTTCAGATTTGGAAATAGTCCTTTTTTTCATCTGTAATTTTCTGGTTATTTGTTTAAAGGGACTAATATTATCTTTATCATCTATAACTTTTGTTTGATGCTTGCTGGTTTCAATAGACACATTGATCGAGTCTATTATCTCGCGTCCATGAAGTTTTCCCTCCGCATCTCTTTGGAGTAATTTACTCCAAAATTTTGTATGGAATTTTGTTTTTAAGCAAGAAAACCCTTCTTTATTTGTTTGAACTTCTATCGTCCATTTCATTATCCATGGGATAGAAAATTGTATTAAAAAATACATTAAGGATATTCCCTTAAAATATACGTCCTCCTGTTGTAATTTTATTATCTTGGGTGAAACATCAACCCATTGAGCATATAATTTTTTATAATCCTCTGGGAGGACATTCAGAGTTGGACCATATAAAGTCCACCACTGGCAAAACCAGTTTGGTATATATTATTTGAAAACATTTGAACATATTTTGATGAACCAGGATGTTTTTTATTAGCATTCTCATATAATAAAGCTTTATTAAAGCTCTCAATGTAATCCCAGTAATTAAACTTAACAGCTATTTTTTTATCCGGATGGGTGTATTCCCGTTCCTTCATCGTGCTGATTCCCCATTTTTTGGGGTATATATATTTTTTATAATAATTTTTGAAAAGTTATAAACTTTCTTAGTATTTGCTGGGTAAAAATGCTGGAATTTAGCAGACCCAATGGATGAGAGTATAATCTCACAATGCATTCTGTATTTGTATATTGGAACAGCGTATGATGCCGTATCAAAATATCTCATCATGATTTTCCAAGGATCCTCTCTCCATTGTAAATCTCTTGGATCAAGAAGAAGTATTACTTCATCTTTCTCATTCTTATCATATACCTCAATGTTTTCACTTGCTTAGTCATTGACGACTGCAGAATATGACGGTGGTGCATTCTTCTGAGGTTGCCTTGATTGTATAAGATCCATGAATTCTTTATACATTGGGTGTTCGGTATTAATTCCCGATATAATACCTGTAGAAGTTCCTGCAATGTTTGAGGCTATTAGTCTCTGATTTCCTAACTGAGCCAAAATATTGTTTCTGCTCATGGGTACTTTTTCTCTTCCTCTTCCTCTATTAGAGGAAGAACTTTTAGATGGCCGCATTATCCTGTATTCAGGAAATAAAGAATTATTAACTCAAATATTCTCTAGTAAGAAAATCGGGAAGACTATTATCTGTTCCCTTTTTATAATGTATTTCAAAATCGAATGGTGCTAATAAAGCTTGCCATCTTGCAAACATTTGTTTAGAAACATCATGTTTTACATCTTTATTAAAGATGAATTTAGTTGCTTGGAAATCAGTTTTTATGATAAACTTTTGATTATATAAGTCCCCCTGGAATTTTAAAACACTTTTGACTATAGCCAAAGTTTATTTAGCTACAATAGCATAATTTTTCTAACTATTATTCTATTTCCCAGAATAGAATTGTATGAGGTATTCTTGCTCTTCAGCAGGAGAGATTTGTTTTAAAATTCCCCCTTAGCCAATATCAAAGACATCTGTCTCCACTATCTTTTGCCAATTCGGATTGGCCAAAATGAGACATGGTGCTTGACTTCTTTTGTATGATTATCAGTCCAAGATTTAGGACTTTTTCTTAGTCTATCGTATAATATAGACGTGTCTTTAGCTAGATCCTTTATAAAAGGAGAAATGTAATTTAAACTTTCCAAGAATCGTTGGAGCTAGGTTTTATCAGTAATAACGTTAGGAAATTTAGAGGCAAACTTAATACTTCTTTGAATGAGAATAATTTTTCCTTTTTCAATATTATGACCTAATAATCTAACATTGGTTTGGAAAATATGCATTTTTGGTCTAGATATAACCAAACCATTTTGAATAATAATTTTCTTAAATAGATCAAGATGTTTAAAATGCATTTCTAAGGTTTTTGAAAATACTAAAATATCATCTATATATACAATGATAAAATTTCTAAAAGGATTAAAAATATCATTCATAATTTTTTGAAATTCAGAAGGGCATTTTTTAACCCAAAAGGCATAACATTCCATTCATATTGTCCCATTGGGACGTTAAAGGCTGTTATATATTTATCTTCTTCAGAAATTTGAATTTTCCAATAACCTGATTTTAAATCAAATTTTGAAAATATTATAGCTTCATGAAGTCTATCTAATAAATCTTTTTTATTGGGAATAGAATATCTAATCCATTTTAAAACTTTATTTAAGGGTTTATAATTTATGACAAGTCTGGGTACCCCTCTTTCTTGCTCTGCTTGTTTATTAACATAGAAAGCAGTACAAGACCATGGAGATTTTGAGGGCCTTATTAATCCCTTTTGAAGAAGAGTATCAATCTCTTTTTTACATAAATCTAAATATTCTGAATTCATTTGGTCAGGTCTTGCCTTAGTGGGAATATTATCTTCAGAAAATTCTTCCTCATAAGGAAGACTTACCACATATTTTTTCATTTCCCAAAACACATTTGGGTGATCTCCACATATCTGTAGGGAGAATTGATTCTTTAAAATCTCAATCTTTACTTGAATTTTAGGATTTTGTAAAGTTTCTTCTATGGTAAGACTACAAATCTCATTTTTAAGAAAATCAATTTGTTTATATTTAAAGAAATCATATATTTAACTTCATTAACGAATTTTGAAAATGGTTGAGATATAAAATCTATCCTTATTTTTCTTCCTTCAAAAGTACTAGTTATTCCAGTCTCATCCCAGAGAGTTATGGGATAAATATGCCAGAAAAAAGGCATTTCTAAAATGATTTCGTGAGAAATGTTGTTTTATCAAAACAAAACTTTCAGGCATACATATATTATTTGTGCATATCTATGCTTTAGGAATTTTATATTCAATATCCATTTTATGACCACTAGCATTTCGAAGACTATGTGTAGTCTTCTTAAAATATCTTGACGGAATTAATCCTTCTTGAATACAATTTAAATCAACTCCACTATCAATAAGAGCAATACAATCTTTTTTTAAGTTATAATCGATAAAAAGAGTTATTTTTGCCAAAGGTTTATGAGCTGTAATTAGCTCGATAGTTTCTAAAAATAAATTCTTATTATCTGTAAACTCATTAGGGATATCAGAAAGATTACCTTCAGGAATATCAGGGAGATTACCTTCAACCATAACCTGTTTCCCATCGTCTTTATTTTCTATATAACTAATTCTCTCATCAAGAATCATATTATGATTTTTCAGAGAAGATATTTCTTTTTTGAGATTAGTAATCTCCTCAATCAAGTCTTGAATTGTAGTGGGAATATGATCCCTTTGAAACCTAAGTTTTAGTTGTCTCCTTACTTCTGCCATGGTATAAGCATTATTATGAGCGGAATTTTCTTTAGGAATTCTAGTATTACTAGTAGAGGTGTTGGTATTACCAATTTTGTCATTAATTTGGGACCTTAACGTTGGATCATCAATCATCTTGAGTATCTCTACTCAATTATCATTAATGATAACATTAATATTTAAGTCATTGAACTGAGAATACAACTGATAGAATTTGTCCTTGTCTTTATTATCGCAAGGTTGACCAATCTGGCAAGACGTACATTCTTCCTCAGATGAGGACATGCAGTCTACTTCATGAAGAACTTTTAGGTCTTCACTTGTAGAGGATTCTTCTCCATCACTATTGTTAGGGCTAGAATTTTTCGAAGAAGAATTAAGGAGGATTTTATATAAAGAATCTTTAATATTATCCTCTAGGTCAAGGTTTTTAATCTTATCCTTGACCTTGAAATCCCTTGCATAATGACCTATTCTACCACATTTGTGGCAGGCATTTGATTTATTACTCTTATAAAACTCATTTTTTCCTTTATAATCTTTTTTCTTTTTTCACACTTGTCTAATTCTTTTTTCTGTAACGCCTATGAGGTTTTTCCTTATAATCTCTTTTTCCTCTATGTCTATTAGACTTCTTAGAGGATTCAGGCATATCGATTGCAAATTGTTCACAAAATTCCCCTAATTGTTGTTTCTCATTCAAATGATATATTTTAATTTGTTGATTCAACTTGATCTCTTTGCACAAAGAGAGACCTTCTTTGGTGCAAACACTTATAAGTTTTCCATAAGTAAAGTCATCGTAATTAATACTCACCCCATCTCCTCTAAGGGTCTTCCTAACCCTTTCTAAAAATAAAGCAGGGAGTCCATCTATAAACTTGGATTTCCAATGAGAGCTATTACACTCAGGTAATTCCATAACTCTAGATAGGAAAACATCCTTGTACCATCTAAAGGACGTAAGGGTTTTACATCTAAGGTTTTGGAGCATAGTCCTAATGGTTTCACTATTATCCGACCATCTTCCAGAAAAATATTCTATAATGGTTAGGACCAAGGTGTAGACTACATTTGGAATCATTCCACTTTCATCCTTAACGGCATTTAAAATGGTCATACGTTGGGATTCTGAGAGATAATTATCCTACCAACCCTTTAATTAGCCTGTAAATCCGGCAATAATCATGTTGGTTGTATCCTTTTCAGAATTCTTGTTGGCCTTGCAAATCGTACAATACATAAGAATTCTATGAGCCAGAGTATAAATTTATCTATCAGTATAATAATCAATATTCCACTCATAAATTTCTGTCCCACTAAAACTATTAGAGACGTAATATTCTTGCTCCTCCAGGAGGATATCTTGAGGAGTCGGCTTAGGATAGTAATACATCATTTGAACTGGTTTTCTAGCATGTTTCTCTGAGATTTTATTAATCTCATCCGGAATATTATTCCTATCAGTGGCCTCACTTTCACTTAGTTGGAGGGGATTAATATTTAACCTCTGAAACCTTTCTTGAAGCAATCTTTTAATATTATCAAGCTTTGATAATTTAAAGTCCTTAATTTCTAGAGGCCGTATCAAAATATCTCTTCATGATTTGCCAAGGATCCTCTCTCCATTGTAAATCCCTTGGTTCAAGAAGAAGTATTACTTCATCTTTCTCATTCTTATCATATACCTCAATTTTTTCACTTGCTTCGTCATTGACGACTGCATAATATGACGGTGGTGCATTATTCTGAGGTTGCCTTGATTGTATAAAATCCATGAATTCTTTATACATTGGGTGTTCGGTATTAATTCCCGATATACCTGTAGAAGTTCCTGCAATGTTTGAGGCTATTAGTCTCTGGTTTTCTAACTGAGCCAAAATATTATTTCTGCTCATGGGTACTTTCTTTAGCTACAGTAGCATAATTTTTTTGACTATTATTTCATTTCCCAGAATAGAATTATATGAGGTATTCTTGTCTTTCAGCAGGAGAGATTTGTTTAATAATAATTAATGAATATAAATAATAATAATAATAATAATAATAATAATAATAATAATAATAATAATAATAATAAAGAAATAAATAAAAAATAATAATAATCATAAATTAATCGTCAATTAATGCAATAGTCATAAAATTTTCTTTTTATTTACACCAAAGTTATCATTATAGAAGAACCAATTCATGCACTTTTGTTTAGGGTGTTGTGGACATGCAAAAACTTTTGTAACAATTATCTAAAATACTTTTTTTCCGTTTATTTTTATTTATCCATTATATTAAAAATAATATTTTTTGTATTTGTTTAGTCTAAAAATTAAGGAATAATCTATCCCCTAATTCATAATTTATCCTTGTTATTAATTATAGTCATTTCTTAGTGCCTAGAACCTTGAATTTATTAATCTTCAAAGAAATAATGATATAGTTAAATTATAATGCTATTCATTGCTTCTTGAGGAATATATCAAATTAATACCAAATAAGTAAAAATAAATCGAAGAGGTAGTTCTCAAATTGATCTAAAATCCACTTTCTATGACTTTAGTAAAGATAAAAAAGAAATTTTTTTTATGGAAACAAGGTTAGAGAGAAATGGAATTAGAAAAAAGGATAATAATTATGGGAACAACTTAGAGAGTTGAAAACAGTCAAAAGAAGACAACTTCATCTTTTGCGAAGGTAGTACTCGTCCCAATTTATACGTGTTAATTTGATTAATTTACTATTCAACTTTTTTTTCCTCTGCGATTTTTGAGTTTGTAATTCATAAAAATAGATAATGAATTACTCATATATCAATAACGATATTTTTTATTATTATTTCGATAGAATTTAATAATTTTGATTCAAAAATTGTATTTATATTTAAAAAATACATTTATATAAATAATTTACCAAGATTTCATTTTCTAGAATTTTACACTCGTAAATTCAAAATTGTAGCTTAAAATTTGAGAACTTTTTTTCATGATTCTTCTTGTGATACATATTCATGTCTTGTGTGCAGCTTTTGGACTTCGAGAAATCAAAAAAAAGGATATCTAAGGATCTTGAGAATGGGGTACGTCAATTCTCTCGATACATAATTAAAACTTTTTATAGGAGTTTTGTATTTTGGAATCGAATTTCTATCCCCAATAATTACAATATTTACATGAGGTTGAACACTTGTGATTTTTTTATCCCCAATTATAGATGTTGAACACCTGTGATTTTTCGTGTGTTATATTCTTTTTAAGATTTTAGACTCTCTCTTAGTGAAAACATTGATTCTGCCACGAGGGTGAAGAAGGTCAAGGGGATCTATAGGTGTACAAGTTTCCAGTTGTATTTATGCGTAAAGTTCGTTACCTTGCCTGAAACGTGTGATCTACAAAAAAAAACATATCTAATTTCAATATAGTGAATAAGTGGAAATGAAGGGAGGAAGTTTTTTCTTTTTTTAATTGGCCATCATCTTAAGTTGTAAGCCTTTGGTTGGCGGGGAGGGTTAGGCTTTACCCCTACGATGTTTATATATAACAAAAAGTTACAAGAGGTTAGAGGGAGACACAGACCTTACCTCCAACCTATCACCGGGACTAGTACTAAG
This sequence comes from Solanum etuberosum, assembly GCA_029582245.1. NCBI lineage: Eukaryota > Viridiplantae > Streptophyta > Magnoliopsida > Solanales > Solanaceae > Solanum > Solanum etuberosum. The sequence continues at coordinate 39,841 of JAJONR010002896.1, forward strand.
AGTATCACCAAAAAAATTGATGAGAAGGAGTAGCCTACACAAGATCGTCTCATCCTAATCAAGAGTCACAAGTAGCCTATACAAAATCTTCTCGTCCTAATCAAGAGTCATACTAACTTACAAAAAAAATTACTCTTTTCATATCTTCTCCTCGTTTAAGGGAGTTGTCGTTTGTCTAGTGGAATTAAACCTTTAACCTTGCTAGGCAGTTGTTGATAGGAGAGGTAGAAGGTTCCAGATCCACTAGTAGAAGAAAGTTTGGTTAAGTGGTCAGCCACAATATTTGCTTCTATAAAGCAGTGGGATATACAAGCATTAACATTACTAAGAATTTTGGTGGTCTCTTGGATGATAGGTTTCATGTTGAGATTGGTTGGTCTTTACTGATCAACATGCTAGCAATCACCATGAAGTCAAGTTCAATGTGTATATTTATGAATCTATTAGAAATGCACCATTGAATTCCAAACTTCACTGTGGTAGCTTTTGTCAGGTTATTGTTAGTGCACTGGACCGATAGTGACAAGGCCATGATAAAATTGTCATTGTTATCTCGCATGATTCCTCATATCCTAACCTTGTTTTCGTTGTTGGTATACCTCCCATCGGTATTTAATTTTATTATCCCTATATCTGGCATACTCTAAACCACCTGTTTTATGGTAAGAATAAATTGCATCCTTTCTACTATATCGCATATCAGATTAGAAGGTGAGAAATCGAACAAAGGTCAATGCATGAACTTCGTTTCAAGAATCGGCCATGAATCTGGAGAGTGAATGTTGCTTTATTTACTACTTGATACGCCCAAATTACACCTCCCGAAAGAAGTATAAGCGGTTGTTGCCAAAATAAAAACCTAACTTTTAGGTTAGGGTCGATCCCATGAGGAATATGGTTTAGACTTAACCTAACTCACAATTATCTGCGTTTAGTCAAACTATTTCCGAGAAAAGTAACAAAAATGGAGGATCTGTAAATAAAATAATAGATTGTCGATTTGTATCAATAAGTAACAAGTAAATAGGATTTGTAGTTTGAGATATCAATATGAGTTGAAAACTAGGGTGTAAGTGTTCCCCACAAGCTCTTAACGCAATATTCCTCATAATAGTAACTCTATCCTAGTGTTTGATATGCAAGGTTGATAAGTTGGGTATTCCTAAGTGATTGGTCCTCCGAGTAGGGAATTTCACCACACAACTTGGTCCGTCTACGGGTATGTACTTTACTAACCCTTACCCTTAACGCAGGATTAGCCCTCGCGTCAATTGAGTTGGGTATTAACCCTCACATCAACTGATTAAGGTCAGGCTATTAGATAGCAGCAATTACTTAACTAAATCTCCGTTGTTTAGTATTTTTCTCACTCATTACCTCCTTGGTCCGAAAAGTAGGAATGAGGCGAGTTCTAACGTTGCGCACCGCTAGAAAGCATTCTAAATGAAAACACTAACAATACATGCATAAACACTATTCAAGACTTACTTATTTATTAGTCATACTTTGTTAATTGCTCATGGTTCCCACAACCCTAGTTGTGGATTTAGCTACTCATGCTTAAGAATTCACAATTCATATTGTTGTTAATAAGAAACATGAACTTACAATCAAAGTAGATGAATACCGAAATCTTGAATTGAAAATCAAAAGCAAAGTTCATAAACGATCTTCAAGAATTAAATTGCTAAATTGTTTGCAAAATAATTCCAAAAGACAAAAACAATAGTCTCCCATAAGGTCTAACCCCCAAAAACGTAAATTACAACCTATATTTATAGTGTTTAAATCCTAAACCAAGTAGGAAAACAAAATAAGGAAAATTCCAGTTTTGGCAGATTCGACTGACGGTGACCAACGACGGACCGTAGATCAGCCAACGGTCTGTGGGTCTCCTTCGTAGTTTAGCAGTTGGCAAAAATTCTTGGCTTCTCATCGACGGTTGCCACCTACGGTCCATAGGTCCATTCACGCCCCATCCTGCACATCCGTGGTTCTAGTACTGGAACTCAACTTTCTGAATCAACTGACGACTCCCATCTACGGTCTATCACTGCATCTATGGGGCGTATGTCACCTTTGTGGTTCCACACTTGGTCAGACTTCCTTGAACCATTGACCCACGGCTTCCACCTACGACTCATTAACTGAGTGACGGCTCGTGGGTGAGCTCTTAGGTTTCCAACATACTGTTGTTTCAGCTCTTTTCAACGTCAACTGCTGAAACCGATTTTCCTGCAAAATGAAATCAAATACCATCATATCTAATATCAAACAACAAAAGACTCACACAAACTCCAAGTGAAATGCATCAAAAATACCGTAAACTCACGGTATATCAACACCCTTTCAACTTAAAATTGTTGTTTGTCCTCAAGCGACACACAAAAACTCTAAACGATACTCATGTAGAAGCAAACATACAAACTCAAGTAATCACATGGCTTTCTCAATCAATTCATTCACTTAATGCAGATCTTTCCATTTAGACTCAAATAAGCTAAATCATGCGGATCAAAACATGAAACAGACAGACCAATAGACATCACCACATAGACTTTCAACAATCACCAAGGTACCAACTTTTCAACAATGTAACTAGTGCCCTTACTGCAAAGAAATCCTTTTTCACACAAATTCTGATTTTTAAGCTTAAGGATTAAGTAAACACTCATGCTCAAAAGTGAATTCAAAAATAGTTAGTGTTAAATACCATAGGCTTGCCCTTATTTTCACTGGATAGACTCTCTAGACTGGTCACTAGGATCACCATAAGACTTTCATAGCTTGTAACGTAGGCTCAGGGTCAGGTAGGATACAGTTGGGTATTTTTAGTGACTTTTCTGCCCTCCTTGACATTACATTGGCTATTAACCTCTTTTCTCAACCATTTCTAACATCTTTTTTCTTTCTTCTCTTTTCCTTGATTTATTTCAGCATAGATGTGACTTTGACTTTTTCATTCTTTGCTTTTCTTTTTCTTTTACTTCTTCTTTCTTTGTTATTCATCATCATTATCACTCTTTTTGTTTCTTTTGAATTTAGTCACACCATTTTCTATCCTTTTTCTTCTACTATACACAACTCTTTTCATACCATTTTCTTTCAGTTTCCTTTTTCATAGCCTCCCTCAACTTATGTATTTTGCATGAGTTGAGGTGCACGATGTCCTAGGTTGGATCAGGGACGAGATTAAGGTAACTTCTGAATTATCCACCCTCAACTTAGGCTTTTGGCCTAAGTTAAGGTGCACATGTCCAAGGAGGGACCGGAGCCAAAACAGTCTTTTAGGGAAGGTGAGTTAGGTGTATTGAAAGAAGTGGTATTCATTAGGCTCAAACATTTGGATCGAAGGGAGCATTTATTTCTTTTAGTTGGATCCTTTTAGGCTTAAGTGGACTTATTTGAACAAGGGCCTATGATCATTTCCCAATTCCCAGCCTAGATTATCTTAATAGGACCAACGAAGTAAGTTCTAGATTGGCACATACTGCATGAACATACAAAATCACCTCACACACACTTGGCACATTGTTTCATAATCAAATTATTGAAGCACCTAGTTCAAGTTTTAGCTTGCTATCATACCGGTTCCTATCATGTCACATGAAGATTCAACAGATTCAACTCATTAAGCCTATAGATCTAGCACATTTCAAATTTTTTGAACAGGTATCAATTTTGTATCAATTTCATGCTCTTATGCCATCAGCTTTCATTCTTTCTATCTACTTCTACACTTATACAATCCTACACATGCCGGTTCAACATAAATAAAAAATAGTCCCTTGGGGAAAAAGAACACATGCAAGAAAACCCCAAGGGAGGGTTATGAGTTGGTTAGTCAGACTTCACCCTACCACTCACAACCCATTTACCCCACCCCTACAGAAAATTGGGGAAATTGTCCTCAATTCACAAAAAGAAAATATGTAAGACAAAGGGTGAAGCAAACATATGGCGCATAAGTGCCAACGACACATCAAGAAGTGGGTGGGTCCGATTTCCCGAAATCCACTGGATCAGCAATAGTGACACCATCAGTAGCGCCCTCATCAATAATAGGAACACCATCAGTAGTGCTCCTCGAACCTGATGCACTCGCAAACTCCATCTCACGAGCTCTCCTCAGTCGCAACTCCTCCTCAAATAGAGACTGTCGCTGGGAATCCTCGACCTGCTGCCTCTCTCTCATCTTAGCTCGTCGGTCCTCATCAGCATATGAAGTATGCTTAGAAGAGCGGATGCTCTTCCCAGCCGCACTGAAAGGGTCGGGTGGTTGCATAGAATCGCCAAAGAGTGTAGTCATCATCACGTCATCCGCCTCAACCTTAGTTGTGGGCTCGGGGATAGCCTCGATAGGATAAAGTGGGGCATCAACATCAGACTGGAGCCTAGTCAACTTCGTCTGGAAAGTGGTAACATCAATAGTGGGTCCAAGCCTCTCAAGTACTCAAAGCTCGAACGCATCTAACCGCTTGTGGATCGCCTGATTCTTTGCGTCCATCATCCATTCCATACGTGCCTCAGACTCCTCAACGGATTTCTGTATCCACGGCCTCATGTGTTGTAGCACGGTGGCCATCTGGGTCTCTAACTTTTGGACTCGGGCTAGAGGTGCTACAACAGGCCCCGAAGGAGTAGTGGCTCAGGACGAGCTAGCAGCCTGACAAGTAGAAGTAGAGAGGGGAGCACGTGTATCTGTTGTAGTGGTGGGCATAGAAGTGTCATCAACCTGAATCTGCTCCATATCACCGGCCAGATCAGCACCCAAAGAAGGTAGGTCAACCTGTGGTCCCTTCCGCGGTGCTGTAGGATTAACATCATCTCTAATAAGGCCGACGTCCAGTCTTTGTCGCCTCTGTCAACCTATCATAATGCCAAATAGGCATTGAAGCCTCCCTTCACATATGAAAGTTAAGACAAGGGCAAAGTAGTGGTAGTCTTGAATGCCCTCTCATGAATCTCGGCAATCAGAATCCGGGAGAAATCGAGCTCAAGCCCTGCCATAAATGTTGCTAAAATCACAGCCCTATCCCAGGACACGACGTTGTCCGCCTGTGTAGGGGACAGTCTAGTACGCACAATGGACCAAAAAAACTATGCAGCGAAGCTCAGGGTTGCCTTTCTGATAGGTAATGTAGTATTTTGCACCCACTCGGTGCTCTCCCAGTTCTTGGCAATATGACGGGCCATCGATCGTAGTAAAGCCTCTCTCTACTCGGCATCTCTCTGAAATTCCCCACATTGAACCACTCCCATCCTGTAGTCGGCAGAGTATGGGCTGGGCTGTAAATAAAATGGTGAATAGTAGTCTCGGAGATGTCGATGGAGAAGTTTTGCACCAATGTGGCCTATAGTGGAGGCTGAGCTAGTTGCTTAGCCCGTTTGGGCATAGTATTCCGGACGGTGGCAGCGTATGAGGTGTAGAACTCACGTGTCATCTCTTCTCTAAACTTTCCCGGTCTCCGTGCCATCCAATCACACTTGTGCCTCTTGAATAATTCCTCAATGGAGGGCACCGTGCGAAGACTTCCAGTAAGTACCCGACGCTCCTCAGTAATAGTCCTGGCATGTTTCTCATGTGCGTTCTGATACTGCCCATCGTAGAAAATCTGGAACTGTCCCTCAACACACCACCTGTTTGGCTCAGTGGATAGATGAACCGGGAACATCGGTATGTCAGGCGGGTCATGAGCCTCTCCAGAGCTAGTGGCATTGGAGGCAGAGGCTGGTGTGCCACTGGAATTCGAGCCGGAATGTGATTCTTCAGCATGCTGGACCCCCTCCTCAGACTGGGGGAAACTATGGGACTGGTGGAGGAGGGATGATCCTCATCAGATACAACCACCTGCCTATTCCGGCACCTCGTGGTCAAGGGGGAAGTGGGGGAGCCTCTAGTTAGCACCGGTGTGTATTCCTCTCCGCAGGATTCATCAAGAAGTCGATACGAGGGTGCAACCGACTTTGACTTGCCTCTCCTTGAATAAACGGGTGCTTCTTTTGGCGCCATTGAACCTGTGGAAGCTTAGTTAGTACTTTATAGAATTCAAAAAGACCCACGAAATAATTTTAGAACATAGTTAGGACCTAGACAAAAATATAAAATATTTCAGATAGTAACTATTTTTGTGACCCATGGTGGGCACCTACGGTCCGTCGATGGAGTGACGAGCCGTGGGTACACTCTGTAGGTCAGAGAGTCCAATTTTGGGTCTCTGATGTTGGAACCACGGACGTGGAGAACGGTCCGTCGATGGAAAGACGGACCGTAGTCCATGTTGTGGTTCATAACTTAGCAAATTTATGTGTGCATTTGGTTGACGGACCACGACCTACGGTCCGTAGGTAGACCCACGGTCCGTGGGTTGAGGTCGTCAACCAGTATTGTGCCAGACTTGCGATTCCACTTTTCATTCAACACATTCAACACAACAATCAAAACATATATTGTGTCTAAACATGAAATTTCAACACATTACATGGTAGCCTATGATCCTTAGGGTTGCAATCATACCAATTAAAGTTCCAATCAATTAAATTTTTTGAAAACCCTAAGTCCAGGAATCCACATAGACATATCAATCCCACTATTCAAATCAAAATGACAACACACTCACACACCATCGTCCTAAGGGTAGTATCTTAACTAACTAATTTAAACAATGAAAGAATCAAAAGTTCTGGTGAAATCGATTACCTGACAAGTAAACAAAGTTGGTGAGTGCGTAGTACAGTGAATTTTCCTTATGACTCGAACAACTTGATACCGAACCCGGACCATGAATGCTTGGTAGAAGGCAAGATTTTTGGAGAGGAAGAGGATTTTGGGCAGATTTGGGAGAGATTGGGGAAGATGTGTGGGAAATTGAATTGGAAGGGGAGTATATGTGGGAGTAATGGGGGAGTTAATGGATAAATTTTGGGTATCTTAACGGTTTGAAACGGTTGGTGGGAAGAGGGAAATGGGGAAAGGATTTAAAAATGAAAGGTTTTTATTAATTTGGGGTTCGGTTCGGGTCGGGTCGACTGGTAACCCTAACTTGGACTGACGAAACCTCGTCGATTGTCCGAGGGTCAACCTTGGTGAAATTTAGAAAACTTACCTGGGATCTACTGATTCCATCCACGGTTAGTGGATTGACCGACGGACCGTCGATGGGAACCGTAGACCACTGCATCAACACAAATTCTGCAAATTTTGCCTTTTCTTTCCTGCACACATAGCAAATATTAGGACTTCTTTTTTACATTTTTCTGGACACGAACCCTATTCTACTGATATCTAGCCAACACTAAGACTCAGATTTAATAAAAAATCTATTTAGAAAACTAAAAATTTAAGAAAAACTCCCTATATCAAAAAGAAAACTCCTATAGTTGGCTAGATTTTACATCTTGGGTTGCCTCCCAAGCAGCGCTTGATTTAACGTCACGACACGATGCAGACACCTTGTTACTCAGACTTCATCAAGCCCCCAATTCTCTATCACCTCATTGACACTCTCAAATTGCCCCAAGTAGATCTTTATCCTCTGACCGTTCACCTTGAACCTCGTTCCTTCCTTGTTCTCATGTTCAACTGCTCCATGTGGAAATACTTGGGTTACTTTGAATGGTCTGGTCCGCTTGGACTTGAGTTTGCCAGGAAATAAGCGCAACCGTGAGTTAAATAATAATACCAGATCAACGGGGGTAAATTTGCGCTTGTCGATCTTTTGATCATGGTACTTCTTCATCTTCTCCTTGTATAAGGCTGAGCTTTCATACGATTTTAGTCGAAACTCATCGAGCTCATTCATCTCATTCATTCTTTGACTTGATGCGGCACCCCAATCCAAATTCAACTTCTTGAGTGCCCACATCGCTTTATGCTCTAGCTCTACAGGTAAATGACAGGATTTCCCATATACTAGTTGGTAAGGGGACATACCTATGGGAGTCTTAAATGCAGTGCGAGAATCCCATAAAGCATCATCAAGCCTTCTTGACCAATCAGTTCTGTTAGCATTCACAGTCTTCGCAAGAATTTGCTTTATCTCGCAATTTGACACTGTAACTTGCCCACTTTACTGCGGATGATAAGGAGTTGCTACACTGTCACGAACACAATACTTTTCAAGCAACGCCTTGAACAATTTATTACAAAAGTGAGAACCTCCATCGCTAATGATTGCCCTTGGTGTACCAAATCTGGAGAAGATATTCTTTTTCAGGAATACGGTGACACTCTTTCCCTCATTGCTTGAAAGCGCGATTGCTTCCACCCATTTTGATACATAGTCAATTGCCACAAGAATGTACTTCATCACATTCGAACTCACAAACGGACGCATGAAGTCAAGACCCCATACATCAAAAGGCTCAATCACCAGTATTGGGTTCATTGGTAGTTCTTGCTTTCTCGAAATTCCTCCTTCATGCTGTTAACGATCACAAGATTTGGTGAAATCATGAGCATCTTGGTGGATGGTAGGCCAGTAATACCTACACTGTAAAATTTTATGGGCAGTTCGGATACCACTATGGTGCCCACCAACAGGCGATGAATGACACGCCTCTAGTATACTCATCATCTCAACCTCGGGCATACAGCGACGAATAATCCCATCAACACAGACAAGAAACAAGTAAGGCTCTTCCCAAAAGATTTTTTTCACATCAGACATGAATTTTTTCCTTTGATGGAATGATAAATCCGACGGCACCAAATCACCTGCCAAGTAGTTAGCAAAGTCTGCGAACCAAGGGATAAGGTCATCAGAAGAAGCCAATACCTGCTCATCAGGGAACACATCATTTATCTCAATTCCATCTTCTAGCTTGATCATAACTTCCTCCTCTAGTCTGGACAAGTGATCAGCGACTTGATTTTTTGTTCCTTTTCTATTCTTCACCTAAAAATCGAACTCTTGCAACAAAAGAACCCATCTAATCAATCTCGGTTTTGCATCCTTCTTAGCCATCAGATACCTCAATGCAGAATGATGAGTATGCACAATAACTTTCGTGCCAAGCAAATAGGATCTAAACTTCTCGAATGCAAAAACCACAGCAACCGGTTCTTGTTCAGTCACAGTATAGTTCTTTTGAGCCACATTCAGAGCTTTGCTTGCATAGTAAATCGGATAAATAATTGTCTCTCACCTCTGACCCAATACTTTCCAAGCGCTACTCCACTTGCATCACACATCACTTCAAATGGTTGCCCCCAATCCGGTGAAATAATGATAGGTGTCGAAGTTAACTTTTCTTTCAACTCCCCAAATGCTCTCAGACAAGCATCATCAAAATCAAATTTACATTCCTTCTCAAGCAGCTTGCACAATGGGTGTACAATTTTAGAGAAATCCTTTATGAACCTCCGGTAGAAACCTGCATGCCCAAGAAAACTTCTAACACCTTTTACAAAGATGGCTGGTAGGAGTTTTTCTATTACATCAACTGTAGTTCTATTAACTTCAATACTTTTCTGCGAGATTCGATGACCCAGAACTATACCCTCTTACACCATAAAGTGACATTTTTCCCAGTTGAGCACAAGATTGCACTCTTCACACCATTTTAGCACCTCAGCAAAATGAGTCAGACAGTCATCAAATGAGTCACCTACTACAGAGAAATCATCCATAAATACCTCGATCGTGTCCTCTACTATATCAGAAAATATCAACCTCATGCAGTGCTGAAAGGTCGCTGGAGCATTACATAACTCAAACGGCATCCTCTTGAACACAAAAGTCCCATAAGGACAAGTGAAGGTGGTCTTCTTTTGGTCTTCCGGAGCTGTGGAGATCTGATTGTAGCCCGAATACCCATCTAGAAAATAGTACCAACCCTTTCTAGCGAAAGGATCAAGCATCTGATCCATCAACGACTTTAGGAAGTGGTCCTTCTTAGTCCATGCATTCAACTTGTGATAGTCCATACACACTTTCCAACCAGTTACCGGCCTCATTGGAACAAGGTCATTCTTAGCATTAGGAACCACATTGATTCCTCCTTTCTTTGGCACGCATTGAACTGGGTAGACCTAACTACTATCAGCAATAGGATATATAACTCCAGCATCTAACCACTTAATGATCTCCTTTTTCACAGCTTCTTGCATTGGGGGATTCAATCTCCTTTGGTGCTCAATACTTGGCTTTTTGTCCGGCATGAGTTGAATTCTGTGAGAACAAATGCCCGGTGGAATTCTAATAATATCCGTAGTAGTCCATCCTATAGACCTTTTAAACCTCTTCAATACCGATATCAAAGCCTTTATTTGCCTTTCACTCAAGTCAGCAGCAATAATAACTGGCAAGGTGCTAATTTGTCCCAAGAATACATACTGCAAGTGGGATGGCAGAACCTTAAGTTCAAGTTTTGGAGGCTCATCAACTGATGGTTTTGCTGGTGGGGTGTCTCGATTCTTCATGTCTAATTCCAATCGCTTTGGTTTGAAATGATACTGGGACCCATCAAGTGCAACAACTAGCTCATCATAGTCATCAATACCATCATTGTCAAAATTCATCATCACAGCTGCTAGTGCCTCAACACCTAACCTCTCTTCAATTTCCAGTTCTGATTCTTGCTCCACAGTATGATGGACCATCGATACCGACTTAAGATCACTTACATGTCTCATAGACTGACAGATGTTGAAAGTTACCTCCTCATTGTTTAATAGAAACTTCATCTGCCCTCTCTCCATATCGACCAACGGACGCCCAGTAGCAAAAAAATGGTCTCCCTAAGATGATGGGGACCTCAAAATCAACCTCGCAATCCAGTATCACAAAGTCCACTGGAAAGATGAATGACTCAACTTTCACAAGGACATCTTGGAGCACTCCAATAGGCCTCTTCACAGTTCTATCGGCCATAAGTAAACGCATCGCAGTCGGCTTTGGAGCTCCTAAACCCAAATTTTTGTAGATGGAAAATGGCATCAAGTTAATGTTAGCACCCATATCACACAAAGCTTTCGCAAAGTGCAATAACCCGATGGTACAAGGAATACCGAAAGCTCCAGGATCCTCTTTCTTCTGCACAAGTGACCTAGTGGCGATGGCACTACAATGTTGCAACTTTTCTTCATTCTCAAAACTGACAGCCCTCTTCTTGGTCACCAAGTAATTCATGAACTTCGCATACCCAGACATTTGTTCTACTGCTTCCATCAACGGGACATTAATGGAAAGTCGCTTCAACATAGCGATGAACCTACAATATTTTCCATCTTCAATCTTTTTCACCAACCTTTGTGGGAAAGGAGGTGGAGGTCTAGGCATGGGAATAACTTTTTGGGTCACCTCAGCTTCTTTTTCTGCATCAACTTTCGGCTCCTCAGTAACCTCAATTTCAGACTCACCTTCTTCTATCACTATTTCCATCTCAGTTGGCATGGGGGGGTTTATAGTCTGTTTTCCTCCGCGAGTAGTGATCACCATGCAATGCCCATCATTTTTCAGATTCTGGATGGTGTTGCTAGGAAGTGTTCCAGGCTGACGTGGGTTCACCGTAGCGGACAACTGATTAAACTGCTGCTCAAGTTGCTTAATCGAAACTGCATGGGCGTCAACTTTTTGACCAATGCCAGACAGATCATTTCACATCTCCTTCACATTTTCATCAGTTGATTCAAACCTCTTCATCATCCTTTGCATCATATCTTCCATGCGAGTCATGCTTGAACCAACATCTCTATTCCCTGGTGGAACATAGGGTCTAACCTTCTTATTCTTGTTACCATAGTTATGTCGGTTGTATTTTTTGTCACGATTGAAGTTCCCATCCCGGACATAGTTTCCATCCCGGTTGTAGTTGTCATAGTTTCGACCTTGGTTTCCTTGACCTTGGCACAAATTATTCGAATTGGAACCATGGGCCTTGGTTCAGAAACCCCCCATCTGATCATTCACCAAATTCGCATTTTCCTCATGGTAGTACTCTTCAACTGGCGGTGGTGGAGTTCTAGGTTGATAATTTACCGCATTCACTTTTTATGCACTTCCACTCACATGCTTTAATACCAAGCAAATTTCTATACTCATTTGGGCCATCTCCTCACGAATATCATCATTTAATTGACTTGGTGCAGTTTGGACAACAAGCGTGCTTCTACCAGTATTTTCTTTTCTAGTGCTTCATGCTTTATTATTCTTGGAGATCCTCTCAAGTTTCTCAGCAATCTCCTCAAAGGTGCACTCCCCATAAGATCCTCCAGCAATAGTATCTAGCACAACCTTCCCATTGTCATATGTCCTCTGTAGAAGTACTCCTTCAGTGACTCAACATCTATGCGGTGGTTCGGCACACTCCTCATGAATCCAGTGAATCTATCCCACGAACTGCTTGCTGATTTTCCAGGTAGCACCATGAAGTTATTTAGTTTATCCTTGAGATTCAACTTCTTGGACACCTGAAAATACCTTTCCATGAACACCTTGTGCAGGTTGTCCCATTTATATATTGAATTGTATGCCATCTTGGAAAACCACACAACAACATTACCTGTCAACGAAAGTGGGAATACTCTCAAACCTATAATGTCCATGTCCATGTCCAAGTCCGTTCGTCCCACACTACTCAAATAGACACTTGTCAATTTAGCCATGTGAGCATATGGATCTTCTGAAGGTAACCTAGCAAACAACCCTCTTGTTGTAAGCATTTGCATCAGACTACTGGTCACCACAAAAGAATGTCCCTGAGGTAGTAGAGGGAGAACAATAGGCCCGGTTGATTCTACCGAGTCATAGTCAACCCTGTAGTTGTCACAAACTCTCGGTGCTGGCGGATTTTGCATCCTTTTGCATTTTAGATTAGATGATCACCTTGAACCTGAGCGGGTACATTCACAACTCCAGGAGGTTGAAAATGAGCTCTCTCACCTTGACCCTCTCCGATAGGATCATTTTTCACCCCAAGATTTACGCCTCTTCCAACCATTCTTCTCAAAGTTGTCCTCAGTTCTGGACCGTAGGGCGTCAGGGGATTTCCTTGACTCTATGTACTTGGCATACACTAGAGGTAAGACCTTTAGAAAATAAAACAAAAAAAAACATAAAATCTGGAAATACTTGACTAAAGTTCAATAATGAAGTTCGTTTAATCTAAAAGCCGTATTCCGCAGCAGCGCCAAAATTTGATACGCCCAAATTACACCTCTCGAAAGAAGTATTAGCGGTATTTTCCAAATAATTAACCTAACTTTAAGTTTAGGGTCGATCCCACAAGGAATAAGGTTTAGACTTAACCTAACTCACAATTATCTGCATTTAGTCAAACTATTTCCGAGAAAAGTAACAAAAAGGGGGGATTTGTAAATAAAATAACAGATTGTTGATTTGTATCAATAAGTAACAAGTAAACAGGATTTGTTGTTTGAGATATCAATATGAGATGAAAACTAGGGTGTAAGTGTTCCCAACAAGCTCTTAACGTAGTATTCCTAATAATAGTAACTCTATCCTAGTGTTTGACATGCAAGGTTGATAAGTTGGGTATCCCTAAGTGATTGGTCCTCCAAGTAGGGAATTTCACCATGCAACTTGGTCTGTCTACGAGTATGTACTTTACTTCCTTACCTTTAACCTCAGATTAGCCCTCGCGTGAATTGAGTTGGGTATTAACCCTCACATCAACTAATTAAGGTCAGGCTATTAGATAACAACAATTCCTTAACTAAATCTCTGTTGTTTAATCTTTTACTCATTCATTACCTCCTTGGTCCGGCAAGTAGAAATGAGGTGAGTTCTAACGTTGCTCACTACTATAAATCATTCTAAACGAAAAGACTAACAATACATGCATAAACACTATTCAAGACTTACTTATTTATTAATCATACTTTGTTAATTTCTCATGGTTCCGACAACCCTAGTTGTGGATTTAGCTACTCATTCTTGAGAGTTCAAAATTCATATTGTTGTTAAGAAGAATCATGAACTTACCATCAAAGTAGATGAATACTGAAATCTTGAATTGAAAATCAAAAGCAAAGTTTATAAACGATCTTCAAGAATTAAATTGCTAAATTGTTTGCAAAATAATTCCAAAAGACAAAAACAATAGTCTCCCATAAGGTCTATCCCCCAAAACATAAATTACAACCTATATTTATAGTTTTTAAATCCTAAACCAAGTAGGAAAACAAAATAAGGAAAATTCTTATTTTGGCAGTTTCGACTGACGGTGACCAACGACGGACCGTGGATCAGCCAAGGTCTGTGGGTCACCTCCGTAGTTCAACAGTTGGAAAAAATTCTTGTCTTCTCAGTGACGGTTTCCACCTACGGTTCGTAGGTCCATTCACGCCCCGTCCTGCACATCCGTGGTTCAAGTACTGGAACTCAACTTTCTGAATCGACTGACAACTCCCATCTATGATGCGTCACTGCATCTACGGGGCGTAGGTCACCTCTGTGATTCCACACTTGGTCAGACTTCCTTGAACCAAGAACTCAAAATCAACTTATCTCAATAATACTCAAATTTAGGAAAAGTATCCTAGATTACTCTTTTACTGATCTGAAAGTAGATGTAGGGCATGAGGATGAACTAGTCCAACACTATGATAGCCTTACATACCTGAAAGAACAAGGTTCTTGAAGAATCTTGAAGAAGAACTTGATTAGAAGCCTTGAAA
>JAJONR010002897.1:0-66694 GCA_029582245.1 Solanum etuberosum
AATTAAATTGATTTATAAATAAAAAGTGATCTGTTATAACCCGCAATTAAAATGTCATAAGCAATAATATTTTAAAAGTAGATTTAAAACCCGTAATATTGCCCCTTAAATATATATATGAGGTGATTTTTCCTTCTATTTTTTTTACCTTCATTCATTATTATTTTTTTTCTTTTGGTCTATTGATTTTATTTATTCTTTATATTTTCCTTCCCTTTCCTTTTGATTTGATTTAAAATTAAATTTTAAATATCTTGTATATAAAATAAGTTAATTCTGAACGGATATCAAAATAAGTGAAGAAAATCAAATAAAACATTAAAATTAAATGACACTTTTTCTTTGAAAAAATAATTAAAAGTGAAAGATAAGAAATTAATGAAACATAACAAAAATATAAGAAGATTAAAGTGAAGAGGGAATGAAATAGTTTAGAAAAGAAAGAAACGAAAATAGTTAAATATATATAAGTTTTAATGTCAATAATTATGTACACGACATGTGTCCTATATTAATGAAAATTCTCATTTCTTGTTTTGTTTTTCACTTGCCTTCAAAAGAGTATCCACATTCTCTATGTCTTGGCGGCAATAAGGGTGTATTTATTGCATTTTAACATAATTTTGAAGGGGGGGGGGAGGAGTAATAAGACCTTAGTTAAGTTTAGGTGGGTCGCTGAGATTTCAGGTATATATGAGAAGGCGCTTATCAAGATCCATTGGAACAATTATAGGCATATGCCTATTTCTAAGTTATATTACAATAATCAACACCATTTCCATCTCTTATGACCCCAACTATAATCAGAATTTCGAGAGTAGCCAAAACACGACAAGCTCGTGAAGGAAGAAAGCAATCCATTAATATGTCATAAACAAATTCAAGTTCTTTTTATTTTAAAGTAAACATTATTGTCTACCTTACTACAATTCATAGGAAAATAATAATAAAGAACACTAAATAAACTTCCATGTTTCCCTACACCGAAACAAAAAAAATTGAATATTTCAAAATTTTGAAATTGAGTGACACAAATATATTATCTTTCTTAAGGACAATTAAAAGTAAAATGACAATTAGTGTACTACATGTCTGCCTCACTACAATTCATAGAAAATGATACTAAAGAACAATAAAACTGAATATTTCAAAATTTTGAAATCGAGTAACACAAATATATTACCTTTCTTAAGGACAATTAAAAGTAAAATGACAATGAGTGTACTGCATGTCTGCCTCACTACAATTCATAGCCTTAACTTTCACAACCTAAAGTTCAAGGAGGGAAGGGTTGAAAAGAGGATTATGATCTTAGGCATATTTGTATGCTTAAGAACCAAATAACACTCATATTTTGGCCAAGTTCAGAATCATCTTTACTAATTTATAGTAGTGTCGAGTCTTATGCATTCATTTGGACTAACCAACATGATTAGCTGTGTAGGTGAGGCTAAATGAAGAAACGAGCGCTGAAACAGGCATTGGGAAGCATGAGAGGATCCAAGCAAAAGAGCAACAAGACATGAGAATGAAAAATGAAGAACAAGGCATCTGCATATCCTCTCCGCGTCACGGAGAGGGAATTTATTATGTTTTCGAGAATTAGACCTGGAGGCAGAAGACTCTGTATCGTGCACGCGTCGCGGAGAAGAGATGCTCACCAAGAACTGGATTTTAGAAAGCACTCCGCGACGCGGACCTCCCTGCCAGATTTGGCCGGTTTCGATTAAATATAAATAGACTTAGATTTTTATTTTATTAATTAATTTTTCTGGGTTTTGAAGAACGACGACTTTGGGAGGTTTTTTATCTGTTCTTAGGGTTCATTCCTAAACTCTTTTCTATTCAATCTCTTTATGTTATTTAAACATTGCATAATTGAGAATTTTGATATGAGTAGCTAATTTCCCTAGTTCTAGGGCTGTGTCTACTGAATGATTGTGTTGAAGTTTAATGGATTAAGACTAATTATCATATGAATCAATCTTTTGTTTTTGTTTTAGTATTTCGTGCTTGATCACCACTGAAATAAATTTCTTGTCTAAATTGAACTCGGAAGAGGGATAAGAGGATAGAACGTGGGGTAAAAGGAGCATGATCTTCTCTTAAGATTTAGTTGATTTGTATATAGGATAGGGATATACCTAGAAACCTTGCCTGGTTATTAGACAGAACGAAATCATAATGCTTGGTTATTGGTCCAGACTATCCCCACTCAACGATGTAGTTAGGCTGCCAATTATTGTAGGTGATTAGAGGTCGGGAGACCATAATCATATAATTAACCCTGTGATCATTGATTCGATAGTTAAATTATATCCATTTTACAAGAAAATATGCATGAATCCTGAAGTTAGTTGCAGCCCTGGAATTTACCCATTCATTGTTCAAACCCTTTTAAAATTGAATCGTATTAGTTAAGCTTATAAGTAGATTATAAATTATAGAAAAATCCCATTCACTATTCTTGATAACACTTGCTTCGAATTGAAAGTATTGGAAAGATTGAATTAATCTAATCGTGAGTCCCAGTGGGTACGATACCCGGCTCTTAAAAAGAGCCACTTTAATACTTGAACGACCACGTACACTTGTGTGTGCGATTGGACGCAACAAATTACTTTTTCAAAAAGGATAAGGCTTGTAATGTAGTTTCCAATAAAAGGGATTAGGCTCAAAGGGGACAACTAAGGATGTGTTTAGTGCAAATGTGAGATTTTTAGGCCAAGTGGACTTCAAGAACATCAAAGAAAGCCTAAGATCATTTTTCCAACCAACTCAATCAAGACCAACATTTCAAGACCAACCGGGCAAGTTCTAGGTGACAAAAGCGAACACAAGGCATTATTCATCAACTCACCACACATGGCCTGCAAATCAATCAAGATGGTTCAAAATCTTACTTCCTTTTCGAAATACAAGTAGCATTGAACATTTTAACCGCTAACAAATCAAAAACACAAAAAGAGTTGTAAGAGTTGTCACAAATCAATCATAACATACACAACCTTTTAAAAATGGAGAGGTATGCTCAATAATATTCACATGCATGACTATGCTCTTAATACCAACCAAGTCAAAACCTTCCCAAAAAGACGATGATTTTTCCCTTAAGAAAGCTGTCAACCAATCCCTCATCAGACAACCTCATGCAGCTATTCGGGAGCGGCTACTGAGACTTCGCCACAATCAATGCCAATCAAACACTCACAAACAATTGACGATTTAACCTAAAGAAAGTCGTCGCTCTCTATCGAGCATCGTCAATCCAAATCTTATTATCAAAATAAAAACAAAGAAACTACAAAATACAAATCAAAAACTTAAATAGACAATCCAACACAATATCAACAGAAACATCCACAATATCAAAGCCCGACAAGGGCACACCAATCCATAAGAAAGAAAGAAAAGTATGCCCAACAAGGGCACAATCACAGTATGCAGAAAAATTCAACAAAATGAGTACAAGGGAAGCACCCCCAACTGAAAATGAGATTGTGTCCTCATAGTCCAAATATCAAAAGAGAATATGACGGACTACCAAAGCAAAAGAATATTTGCACGTTTACTATAATCAACATGGAAAAAAGTGAGAAGGCAAATGTCATTAGGAAGTAGTTTCATAGGAAAAAATGATCTTAGAAAATAGTAATTGAGCATAAGATGAAACTAACCAAAACTGACTATAATGCTGAAGTACTTGGTAGCCTCAACAACATGCTTAATAAGTGCCAAAGAACCTGTCAGAAAACTCAGCATCGATCTTGCACCCATAGCCTGCAAATTGATCAACATTTAAACAGTAAGTTCAAGGGAGATATTCATGGTCCCAAAATTACTTGTTTGAATACCTGAGAGAAGTGCAAAGACCTCCCTGGATGGTCAGGAAGTCCCTGCATAATTGACCTTCTACACTCGTGGATAGGAAGATAAATACTTAGCAATTTTTTGTGCATTCTCCTGCAAGATATTAAAATTATTTAATTAGAACGCTGTGATGTGCCAGAATTTTACGAACCACCCTAACTTCTCTACACAATAAAAAGATGAAGATGTAGTTGTATCCATGCCATAATCATAAAAATCTATAGGGTCAAGAATAATAGATTAACAAAGGCGCATGAAGGTATATATGTTTCTAGAACGAGTGGTGGGACAACTAATTTCACCGCAAATAAAGCCAACAATCGAATGACACTAACCCTACACCTTCAGCATTTTCAATTACAAGGTCATGGATTCCATTTCCAACAACTATTATTAAGGAATTAGCACATTCAATTACAAGCTCATGAATGAAGAGAAATGACAACACCATAAAAGACTAGATTATCCCGTACAACTTAGTTAAAGATTGATTATACGATCGGAAATAAACAAATTCCTTAAATACACTCCTAAGAATTTGAGAGCACAAGGAAGTCAACTAGTGACCAAGGAGCAAAAATAAGTCAAAAGTGAATATGATATCACATTCAATTTGATTGAAGTCACATATTCAATCAACAATTCTATACAAACATATTCTATCAACAATTCTATACAACAACACCATTTCCATCTCTTATGACCCCCACCATAATTAGAATCCCCAAAGTAGCACAAAACATGACAAGCTCGTGAAGGAAGACATTAATCCATTTATATGTCATAAATAAATTCAAGTTCTTTTTCTTTAAAAGTAAACATGATTGTCCGCCTTACTACAATTCATAGGAAAATGATACTAAAGAACACTAAAATGAACTTTCCATGTTTTCCCTACATCCAAACAGAAAAAATGAAATTGAATATTTCAAAATTTTGAAATCGAGTAACTCAAATATATTACCTTTCTTAAGGACAATTAAAAGTAAAATGACAATTCGTGTACTACATGTCTGCCTCACTACAATTCATAGAAAATGATACTAAAGAACAATAAAATGAATTTTTCCATGGTTTTCCAACCTCCAAACTGAAAAGAAACTGAAAATATTTCAAAATGAAATCGAGCAACACATATGTTTCCCTTCTGAGGACAATTAAAAGTAAAAAATACAATTAAGTGTACTGCATGTCTGCCTCACTACAATTCATAAGAAAATAATACTAAAGAACACTAAAATGAACTTTTTCATGTTCTCCCTACATCCAAAACTGACAAGAAACTGTAAATATTTCCACGTCTTGAAATTGAATAACACACACATATATATATATATATATATATATATATATATATATGTTAGTCTACCTTCTTCTAACCGTCTAAATAATGAAGAACACATGGTTCTGATCCACATAAACTTGGAATAATACCAAGTTGAAAAACAAAAGACATAAACTTTCGATGAAAAAACTCCTCAATCTTCTACTGCTTGTCGGTCCAGAGGTAACTCCAAGAAGCGGCCAACAGAGATGAGGAAAGTTTGTTCAAACTCCACAGCAGAAACCTTGGATTTTGTTCACAGAAAAGAGGGATGAAATTAAATGGAGGTTTGATTTTCTTTGGTTTTCTCTCAGGTTCGCACGGACAAAGAAAGAAAGGAAGAGAAGTGAGTGTGTGTGGTGGTCGTGAAACCAGAGGAGGCGAAATAGGAAAACTCACTCTTAGCTTTTGTCTTGTTTTCAAACTTCTTCTGCTTAGAGGTGGAGAGATACACATTACTTCACATTAAAAGTGATGCAAAAGATCTGAACGTCACTAAACATTATTCAAATTATTTAACATATTATGTCATAAAATAAAAAATTTACTTCACTGCTCTCTATTTGAGTTAATAAAAATAAAAGGAGATTCAATGCAGGCTATCATACAATGAATCAGTTTTAGTCTTACACTACCTCCTCATATTAGATGTTCTAAATTGAGCTTTCATGGGGATGGCCTAGTGATTGTGACATGGAAGAACAACCTAAAATCCCATGTTTGAATCCCCGCTATGACTCTTAGTGTGAGCCTATCTACTAGAGAGCAGAACTACCTTGGTAATCAGTGCGCGTGGGTTAAACAGGTTGCTCGCTTAATCAGTCGAGGTACATGTTTCGCTAGCTCAAACATTATTTATATACAAAAGAAAGGGATGTCCTAAATTTCCTACCCAAACATTGACAGTAAAAAAATAGTTCAAGAAACATCATACATTCATAACTCTTTTGTGGGAAAATGAAAGTCATTAGATTAATATTGATAGAGAAGTGTCTATTATAAGAATTTGAATTGTGAAAAGTAAATATATAAGTGGGAAAGATGCCATATCAAATTGAAATAATATAATATTGGTCTGGTTTGGAGGGAAAAGAATTGCCACTTCGGTCAGCTTTTTCCCAATAGACCAAAGAAAAAGGAAGCGTCAACTTTTAGGGACTCGGAGTAAGATATTGTTTTTACTTTCGTATTACAGTAATAGTACTGTAGCAAGTACAAAATAAGTTGTAATCTTGATCACATACTTATTCGCAGTATAGTTTCAAGGCCTGAAAGGTCATCAAAAGGATAAAGCATGGTAGGCCACCTACTATTGATCAAGGAAACTATCTAGAATCAAACTAGTTAAACTATTTTCAAACTACACCTCATAGTAGGGAGATACAACAGAGAACAAACAATCATATTTTATGAAATGGAGAAATCCATCCCACATCACTGGCATCCAAGAAGAAGAGGGATCACCCCATAATTATCACAATTCTAATTTCATTGATATGTAAAGGAGAACCATTGTTTCAACTAAAGCAAACAATTGAATTTTCTGTTGTGATAATCGAGATATACCGAAGGGCTAGTGGTGCATGGTTCAAGGCTTGGTGAATAATGTGAATGTACGTCTACTCTTCTCTACTTAAATACTAGGCTTTTGTCTGCCGCAAGATCCGAACCCATGACGTGCCCCTTATCCCCAACTTCACATGCTGCGCTCTTACCACTACACAGTCTGGGGTAACTGAAGCAAATAGTTTATTTTCTTAATAAGTTTAAATTAGATCAAAATGATGTATTTCCGTACAAATGAAGTCGTGACCAGGTCCAACCTCTACCTGCCCTCCCAAAATGGAAAGAAATAAATAATATCTTAAACAGAAAATAAAAGGTGAGAAAACATAACAAACCATAAAGGTATCGTACCTGCACATTACTCTCTTGCACTAGAATATCCTTCGCTTTCTCGCACAGTCCTTTTACCTACACAACAAGCACCTTTATCAGCCAATTCTTTTACCACTAATACAAGAGGGGGAATAAAACATGTGCACCATTGTAAAAGAGCCACATGAAGAAAGTCATTAAATAAAAGCCTAACATAAGCAAAGATGAATAAGCTCAAAATAAAACTACTTCAGTAGAAGAACCAAAGTATTGATAAATACTTTCTTTGTTATAAGCTTATGCCCAGCTCTTTCCCTGTATACACAAGCTTCAGTAATAATATATGCCACAATCTTGCATTCTCAAAACGGTAGATTCCACTAATTACCTTCTTGCCTTCTGAAGTTCATGTGAATGATAGTGAAAGCTCTTCAAATCCTATTTCACTGGAAAAAAAGTGATTCCATTCTATTTTTGCTAGCTCAGAGGAGGATGGGGAAACCTATCTAAAACTCTGCAACAACGCACTACCATTCCTTTCATGGATGCCATTTCCAACAACTATTATTAAGGAATTAGCATATTCAATTACAAGCTCATGAATGACGAGAAATCACAACACATAAAAAGACTAGATTATCCAGTACAACTTCGTAAAAGATTGATTATACAATCAGAAATAAATACACTCCTAATAGTTTGAGAGCACTAGGAAGATAACTAGAGACCAAGCAATAAAAATGGGTCGAAAGTGAACATGATATCACATTCAATTTGATTGAAGTCACAAATTCAATCAATAATTCTATACGATAGAACCATTTCCATCTCTTATGACCCCCCACCATAATCAGAATTCCGAGAGTAGCCAAAACACGACAAGCTTGTGAAGGAAGACAGGAATCCATTCATATGTCATAAACAAATTCAAGTTCTTTTTTATTTAAAGTAAAATGATAATAAAAAACACTAAAATGAACTTTACATATTTTCCCTACATCCAAACAAAAAAGGAAACTGAATATTTCAAAATTTTGAAATCGAGTAACACAAATATATTAACTTTCTTATGAACAATTCAAAGTAAAATGACATTTAGTGTACTGCATGACTACCTCACTACAATCATAGAAAATGATACTAAAGAACAATAAAATGAATTTTTCAATGGTTTTCCTTTCTCCAAACTGAAAAGAAACTGAGAATATTTCAAAATGAAATCGAGCAACACATATGTTTCCCTTCTGAGGACAATTAAAAGTAAAAATGATAATTAATTGTACTGCATGTCTGCCCTCACCACAATTCATAGGAACATAATACTAAAGAACACTAAAATGAACTTTTTCATGTTTTTTCTACATCCAAAACTGACAAGAAACTGTAAATATTTCCAAGTCTTGAAATCGAATAACACACATACATATATGTTATTTTTCCTTTTTCTAACCATCTAAATAATGAAGAACACGTAGTCTGATCCACATAAACTTGAAATAATACAAAGTTGAAAAAGAAAACCCATAAAGTTTCAATAAAAAAACTCCTCAATATTCAACTGCTTGTCGGTCCAGAGGTAACTCCAAGAAACAGACAACAGCGATGAGGAAAGTTTGTTCAAACTCCACAACAGAAACCCTAGATTTTGTTCACAGTGGAAAAGATGGATGAAATTAAAATGGAGGTTTGATTTGCTTTGGTTTTCTCTCAGCTTTGCACAGACAAAGAAAGAAAGGAAGAGAATTGAGTGTGTGTGGTGGTCGTGAAACCAGAGGAGAAAAGGGCGAAATAGGAAAACTCACTCTTAGCTTTTGTCTTGTTTTCAAACTTCTCCTGCTTGGAGGTGGAGAGATACACATTACTTCACAATAAAAGTGAAGCAAAAGCTCTGAAAGTCACTGAAAATTATTCAAATTATTTAACATATTCCGTCATAAAATAAAAAATTTACTTCATATGCTCTCTATTTGAGTTGATAAAAATAAAAAGGAGATTCAATGCAGGCTATCATACAATGAATCAGTTTGAGTCTTGCACTACCTCCTCATATTAAATGTTCTAAATTGATGGCCTAGTGATTGTGACATGAAACTTTGAGGTGCTTTGGACCAGAGCTCATTAATCACAATGAGGTCCAATTACTACTGCTGCTGATGTTAATGCTCTCTTTGTTTTCTAAAGTGCAAGAAAGGAAAAGGACTAGAAGAGGGCTGTTAGTTTTGGTAATGGAGAAATGATGCAAGAGGCTCAGATTATGTCATGGGGCTTTCAGTTCTTTGTGCCCAGCCATAGCTGCAAATTTCCAGAAATTCAGATTGCCCCGCCAAGACACCAGCTACAGAATTCTAATGCCCGACTCCAAGAGCTCATCAAAACTATCATCATAGCCTCATTGAACTCTTGCTGACTTTATGAGCGTGTAACTCTGTTTGAATTGCATTGAAATACACCCAGTGAGGACCAAACTAGCACAACCGAAACATGCGTACAATGCATTATAGACACAAGAATTATGCATATGCATAAACAGTCGTCTAGTTTAAATTTAAAGCAAAAATAAGTCACCAGAATGTCTGAGATGGTCATCAACACAGAGAAGTTCAACGCAAAGAGAAATCACCAGAACGTCCGAGCTGGTCATTCACACAGAGAATCATCTCTCACATTATTATTATTATTTTATTATTTTCTTGTATATTTCGAAGGACTGTTGGTCTTTTTGGTTATCAATGGAGAAATCATGGGCTACTTAGAGGGGCAACCACCCTTTACAGAAAATCCCAATCTCTCTGATGCCTCATTCTTCTTTCTTTCTAGGCTATGCTCAGCTGATACTGAACAAATAAGATTACACATTAGGACTGCAAGATGATTTATAGCTTGTAGTAGAAAATCACAGGTTCAACATATCTCAAAATTGAACCACGGAAAGATTCTTTCTCTCTCTTTCTTTTCAAGCAAATGGGACTCAGATGTATGCTATGATAAGGAAAAACAGAAGCCAATCACGCCATGGCTGCAAAAACCGGTTGCATGCAAGAGACAGAAGCAGCAATAACAAGCCATACCGAGTCGCCACACCAAGATACGGATTGGATAATCTCAATGTCCAAATTGATTAGCCTATAAATAGAAAAATCATCATCACCGCCTCTTTATGTACATTTCATCAACAATCAACACCGTAAAACAAACACACAGAAGAAACACAAAGATCTCAGAGTATACATGTTAAATCCATTTTGGTTTTTACAGTTTTTGCTTTTTCATAAACAAGGGTTGTTGGTTGTTTTATAATTGAGGAAAATCAGTGGCGCAACAGAGAGGGGCAACCACCCTTTACAGAAAATCCCACTCATTGTTTTGCCTCACTTCAGGGGTAACCTTTTCCCATTTGGGGTAAATTCTTTTGCTTGACAGCTAAATCATCGGCATATCTGAGAAGACCCTAGAAATTCCCCAAAATAAGTAGGAACTCACCACCCTCTCTACCTTAACAAGGTAGGGAGGGGTAAGGTTGCGTACACACCACCCTCCCCAGACCCCAATATCAAAACAGAATACGAGGGACTACCAAAGCAAAAGAATATTTGCACGTTTACTATAATCAACGAGGAAAAGATTGAGAAGGCAAATGTCATTAGGAAGTAGCTTGATAAGAAAAATTGAGCATAAGATAAAACTAACCAAAACTGACTATAATGTTGAAGTACTTGGTAGCGCCTTAGCAACATGCTTAAAGTGTGCCAAAGAACCTGTCATAAAACTCAGCACCGATCCTACTCACATAGCCGGCAAATTGATCAACATTTAAATAGTAAGTTTCAAGGGCGAGCTTTATGGTGGCAGGATACCGACAACGATAGTGCCTTAGGTAAAATTCCCCAAAAAAATCACTTGTTTGAATACCTGAGATAAGTGCAAAGACCTCCCTGGATGGTCAGGAAGCCCTACATAATTGACCTTCTTTACTCGTTGATGGGAAGATAAATATTCAGCAATTTCTTGTACATTCTCCTGCAAGATATTGAAATTATTGAGTTAGAACACTATGATGTGCCAGAATTTTACGAACCACCCTAACTTCTCTGCACAGTATAAAGATGAAGATGCAGTTGTATGCATGCCATTATCATAAAAATCTATAGGATCAAGAAAAATAGATTAACAAAGGCGCAAGAAGGATATGTTTTTAGAACGAGTGGTGGGACAACTAATTTCACCACAAAAAAAGCAAATAAAATTAAACCTGTTATTTTCAACGCGAAGAGTCATTGTTTTGATTCCCCCCAAACAAAGCCAACAATCAAATGACGCTAACCCTGCACCTTCAGCGTTTCGTAGGAACTCTCTATTCCAATTTCTTGCAAATATGAAAAAAACCACATTAAAAGCATCAATTCTAAACTAAAGCAAGTCAAAATAACTACGAAAAGAGCCTAAAATAAGTGGAAATCTACCACTAATCAACACCCCCAACTTAGAAACTTTATTTGTCCTCAAATTAAGAAAATCAAAAACACAAGAGACTCTTATTTCAAGGACACACCACAAATCATTTTCCCTTTTTCAATTGAGCACAAAGGTAATGGCTTTGGTTGGTACTAACAAATTGTCCAGATGCAAACTTTTCACAAAAGAAATCCTCTCATTCTCATGAAACATTTTCAAAAACCAAGAATCATTTAAGCGACAACAACTCATACTCAAGAAATGACTCAACTCATTAACTCTTTCACATCCTCACTTGACTCAATTAGGAATTTTCAAAATCACCACTTTTTCAAATTACATGCCCTTACAAGAAAGAAGAGTCCCAAAACCACACACATATAAACAAGACAAGGGACTAAGATGCAACAGTCACACTCACAAAGATTCATCTCATGCACACAAATGTCACACCATAGGCTTGTCCATATTTTCAATCAATATTGACTCAACTCCATTTGGTTAGAAATCTCAAAGAAATTTGTTAAGATTGTAATATAGGCTTAGGGAAGGTTAGAATATCATTTAGGTACAAGTGACCTTGAACACTACACAACAACTCATCATTTCCAACTTTCTCCACTTTTCAAACCCATGCACATTCCACACTATTTTACATTTTACTTTTCTTATTTCCACTCTAGATGCTTCACATTCAACCATTTTAAACTTTTGGAGGATTCAAGTTTCATTTATTCATTTTCATACTTTCTTTTTCAAAGCTTTTTCTTTCGTAAAGACTTTACATCCATCCCTCAATTTATCTCTTTTTTAATTTTTTATATCAAGCCCTCATGTGGTAAGCAACCCTTCAACGAATTTACCATAACACCTCCAACTTAGGCTTTTAGCCTCAACTTTCACAACCTAAAGTTCAAGGAGGGAAGGATTCAAAAGAGGATTACTTTTTCAAAAAGGATAAGGCTTGTAATGTGGTTGCCAATAAAAAGGATTAGGCTCAAAGGGGACAACAAAGGATATGTTTAGTGCAAAGGTGGGATTTGTAGGCCAAGTGGACTTCAAGAACATCAAAGAAAGCCTAAGATCATTTCTCCAACCAAACTCAATCAAGACCAACATTTCAAGACAAACCGGGCAAGTTCTAGGTGACAAAAACGAACACAAGGCATTATTCAACAACTCACCACACATGGACTGCAAATCAATCAAGATGGTTCAAAATCTTACTTCCTTGTCAAAATACAAATAGCATTGAACATTTTAACCGCTAACAAATCAAAAGTCACAAAAAGAGTTGTAAGAGTTGTCACAAAATCATTCATAACATGCACAACCTTTTAAAAATGAAGAGGTATGCTCAACAATATTCACATGCATGACTATGCTCTTAGTACCAACCAAGTAAAAATCTTTCCAAAAAGACGATGATTTTGCCCTTAAGAAAGTCGTCAACCAATATCCATCATCATGCAACCTCATGCATCTATTCGGGAATGACTACTGAGACTTCGCCACAATCAACGCCAATAAAACACTCGCAAACAATCGACGATTTAACCTTAAGAAAGTCGTCGCTCTTTATCGGGCATCGTCAATCCAAATCTTATTATCAAAACAAAAACAAAGAAGCTACAAAATACAAATCAAAAACTTAAATAGACCAATCCAACACAATATCAACAGAAACATCCACAATATCAAAACCCGACAAGGGAACACCAATCCATAACAAAGAAATAAAAGTACGCCCGACAAGGGCATAATCACAGTATACAGAAAATTTCAACAAAATGAGTACAAGGGAAGCACCCCGAAGTGAAAATGAGACTGTGTCGTCATAGTCTAAATATCAAAGGAGAATATGAGGGACTACCAAAGTAAAAGAATATTTGCACATTTACTATAATCCACATGGAAAAAAGTGAGAAGGCAAATGTCATTATGAAGTAGTTTGATAGGAAAAAATGATCTTAGAAAATACTAATTGAGCATTAGATGAAACTAACCAAAACTGACTATAATGTTGAAGTACTTGGTAGCCTCAGCAACATGCTTAATTATTGCCAAAAAACCTATCAGAAAAACTCAGCATCGATCCTACACCCATAGACTGCAAATTGATCAACATTTAAACAGTAAGCTCCAAGGGAGAGCTTCATGGTGGAAGGATACCGACAAGCATAGAGCCTTAGTTCAAATTCCCAAAAAAAATCACTTGTTTGAATACCTGAGAGAAGTGCAAAGACCTCCATGGATGGTCAGGAAGTCCTACATAATTGACCTTCTACACTCGTGGATGGGAAGATAAATATTTATCAATTTTTAATGCATTCTCCTGCAAGATATTCAAATTATTTAGTTAGAACGCTGTGATGTGCCAGAATTTTATGAACCACCCTAACTTCTCTACACAATATAAAGATGAAGATGCAGTTGTATGCATGCCATAATCATAAAAATCGATAGGGTCAAGAATAAAGATTAACAAAGGCGCAGGAAGGCATATGTATTTCTAGAGTGAGTGGTGGGACAACTAATTTCACCACAAATAAAGTCAACAATCGAATGGCACTAAACCTACACCTTCAGTATTTTCAATTACAAGGTCATGATTTCCATTTTCAACAACTATTATTAAGGAATTAGCATATTCAATTACAAGCTCATGAATGAAGAGAAATGACAACACCATAAAACGGCTAGATTATCCCATACAACTTAGTATAAGATTGATTATACAATCGGAAGTAAACAAATCCCTTAAATACACTCCTAAGAATTCGAGAGAACTAGGAAGTCAACTAGTGACCAAGGACCAAAAATAGGTCGAAAGTGAATATGATATCACATTCAATTTGATTGAAGTCACATATTCAATCAATAATTCTATACAAGAACACCATTTCTATCTCTTATGACCCCCACCATAATCAGAATTCCCAGGGTAGCCAAAACACGACAAGCTCGTGAAGGAAGACAGGAATCCATTTATAGGTCATAAACAAATTCAAGTTCTTTTTCTTTTAAAGTAAACATGATTTTCTGTCTTACTACAATTCATAGGAAAATGATTATAAAGAACACTAAAATGAACTTTCCATGTTTTCCGTACATCCAAACAAATAAAAAGAAATTGAATATTTCAAAATTTTGAAATCGAGTAACACAAATATATTACCTTTCTTAAGGATAATTAAAAATAGTGTACTGCATGTTTGCCTCACTACAATTCCTAGAAAATGATACTAAAGAACAATAAAATGAACTTTCCAATGTTTTCCTACCACCTCCAAACTGAAAAGAAACTGAAAATATTTCAAAATGAAATCGAGCAACACATATGTTTCCCTTCTGAGGAAAATTAAAAGTAAAAATGACAATTAAGTGTACTGCATGTCTGCCTCACTACAAATCATAGGAAAATAATACTAAAGAACACTAAAATAAACTTTTTCATGTTCTCCCTACATCCAAAACTGACAAGAAACTGTAAATATTTCCACGTCTTGAAATCGAATAACACATATATATGTTAGTTCCCCTTCTTCTAACCGTATAAATAATGAAGAACACATGGATCTGATCCACATAAACTTGGAATAATACCAAGTTGAAAAACAAAAGCCATAAAGTTTTGACGAAAAATCTCCTCAATCTTCTACTGCTTGTCAGTCCAGAAGTAACACTAAGAAGCAGACAACAGAGATGAGGAAAGTTTGTTCAAACCCATAAAGTTTCAACAAAAAAATCCTCAATCTTCTACTGTTTGTCGGTCCAAAGGTAACTCCAAGAAACAGACAACAGAGATGAGGAAAGTTTGTTCAAACTCCACAACAGAAACCCTAGATTTTGTTCAGAGTGGAAAAGAGGGATGAAATTAAAATGGAGGTTTTATTTGCTTTGGTTTTCTCTCAGCTTTGCACGGACAAAGAAAGAAAGGAAGAGAAGTGAGTGTGTGTGGTGGTCATGAAACCAGAGGAGAAAAGGGCGAAATAGGAAAACTCACACTTAGCTTTTGTCTCATTTTCAAACTTATTTTGCTTGGAGGTGGAGAGATATACATTACTTCACATTAAAAGTGATGCAAAAGCTCTGAAAGTCACAGAAAATTATTCAAATTATTTAACATATTCTGTCATAAAATAAAATATTTACTTCATATGCTCTCTATTTGAGTTGATAAAAATAAAAGGAGATTCAATGTAGGCTATCATACAATGAATCAGTTAGAGTCTTGCACTACCTCCTCGTATTAAATGTTCTAAATTGAGTTCTCATGGGGATGGCCTAGTGATTGTGACATGGAACTTTGAGGTGCTTTGGACCAGAGCTCATTAATCACAATGAGGTCCAACAACTACTGCTGCTGCTGATGTTAATGCTCTCTTTGTTTTCTAAAGTGAAAGAAAGGAAAAGGACTAGAAGAGGGCTGTTAGTTTTGGTAATGGAGAAATGATGCAAGAGGCTCAGATTATGTCATAGGGCTTTCAGTTCTTTGTGCCCAGCCATAGCTGCAAATTTCCAGAAATTCAGATTGCCTTGCTGATCTACCGTGAGTTTTCAGTATTTTTTAAGCATTTCACTTGAAGTTTGTGTCCGTCTTAGGCATTTTTGTTACTAGATATGATCGTGTTTTGTCTCATTTTGTAGGAAATCAGTTTAGAGCAGTTGCCGTTGAAAGGAGTTGAAATAGTAGGATATTGGCGACCCACGAGCTCACCCACGAGCCGTCATTCAACTGACGAGCCATAGGTGGAAGTCGTGGGTCAGTGGTGCAAGGAAGTTTGACCTAAGTGTGGAACCACGGAGGCATTGACGCCCTATAGCTTGAGTGACGGACCGTCGTTGGGAGCCGTCGTTTGATTTTAGAAAGATGAGTTTCAGTACTTGAACCACAGATGTGTAGGATGTAGCGTGGTTGGACCTACGGACCGTAGGTGGCAACCGTTGATGAGAAAGCCAAGAATTTTTGCCAACTGCTGAACCACAGTGGTGACCCACAGACCGTTGGCTGATCCACGGTCCGTCATTGGCCACCATCGGTCGAAACTGCGTCTAAACCGAATTTCCTTATTTTCTTTTCCTACTTTGTTTAGGACTTTATTACTATAAATATGGGTTGTAATTTATGTTTTTGAGGGTTAGACCTTTTTGGAGACTTAGTGTTCTAAGCTTTTGGGATTATTTTGCAAACTATTGAGCTTCTTAATCTTTTGAAGCTCGTTTATGAAATTTGCTTTTGATTTTCAATTCAAGATTTTGGTATTCATCTACTCTAATTGTAAGTTCATAATTTCCCTTATTAAACATAATATGAATTGTGAATTCTCAAGCATGAGTAGCTAAATTCACAACTAGGGTTGTGGGAACCATGAGCAATTAACAATGTATGAATAATAACTAAATAATTCTAGAAAAGTGTAAGCATGTATTGTTAACCCTTTCGTTTAGAATGCTTTCTAGCGGTGCGCAACGTTAGAACTCGCCTCATTCCTACTTACCGGACCAAGGAGGTAATGAATGAGAAAAGGGTTGAACAACAGAGATTTAGTTAAGTTAGCTGCTATCTAATAGCTTGACCTTAATCACTTGTGACGCGATGGCTAATCTGAGGTAAAGGTGAGCGTTAGTAAAGGACATACCCGTAGACAGACCAAGTTGTGTGGTGAAATTCCCTACTTGGAGGACCAATCACTTAGGGATACCTAACTTATCAGCCTTGCATGCTAGTACAAGGATAAAGTTACTATTATTAGGTTTACTGCGTTAAGAGCTTGTGGGGAACACATATGCCCTAGTTTTCATCCCATGTTGATATCTCAAACTGCAAATCCTGTTTACTTGTTACTAAGTGATACAAATCAACAAACTGTTAATTTATTTAAAAAAACCCCTTTGTTACTTTTCTCGAAAATAATTTGACTAAAAGAAGATAATTGTAAGTCGGCCTAAGTCTGAACCATATTCCTCGTGGGATCGACCCTAACCTCAAAGTTATGTTCTTTATTTGGCAACGACCGCTTATACTTTCTTTTGAAGGTGTAATTTGGGCGTATCAAATTTTGGCGCCGCTGCCGGTTAATACGGCTTTTGGATTAGACTAATTTCATTATTGAACTTTAGCCAAGTATTTCCTGATTTTACGTTTTTTGTTTTGTTTTTGTTTTCTACAGGTCTTACCTCTAGTGTATGCCAAGTACATGGAGTCGAGGCGACCCCTTGACCCCTACGATCCTGAATTGAGAACTTTGAGAAGAATTGCTAATCTCGGGGCACAAAATAATCCAATTGTAGAAGGGCAAGGAGATGGAGATGATTCGCAACCTCCTCAAGTTGTGAATGTGCATGTTCAGGCTCACGGTGGTCATCTAGTTGAAAATGCAGAAAGGGTACATAAACTAGAAGGCACCAAGAGGTCTTGATAACTACAGGGTTGACTATGATTCGGTAGAGTCAACCGGTGCCATTGTTCTCCCTCTACTACCTCAGGGACATTCTTTTGTGGTGACCAGGAGTCTTATGCAAATGCTTACTGCAAGAGGGTTGTTTGTTGGGTTACCTTCGGAAGATCCATATGCTCACATGAATAAATTGACGAGTGTCTGCATGAATAATTTGGGACGACTAGACTTGGACATGGACATAATAGGTTTGAGAGTATTCCCACTCTCATTGACAGGAGATGCTGTTGTGTGGTTTTTTAAGCTGCCATACAATTCAATCTATACAGGAGATACTGCATAAGGTGTTCATGGAGAGATACTTTCCGGTGTCCAAGAAGTTAAATCTCAAGGATAAACTAAATAACTTCATGGCACTGCCCGGAGAGTCGGTAAGTAGTTCGTGGGATAGATTCACTGGGTTTGTGAGGAGTGTGCCAAACCACCGTATAGATGATGAGATACTGAAAGAGTACTTCTACATAGGACAGGATGATAATGGAAAGGTTGTGCTAGATACTATTGCTGGAGGATCTTATGGGGAATGCATCTTTGAGGAGATGGCTGAGAAACTTGAGAGGATCTCCAAGAACAATAAGGCATGGAGCAGAAGAAAGGCAAATACTGGTAGAAGCATGTCCAAACTGCACCAAGTCAATCAAATGATGATATTCTTGAGGAGATGGCCCAAATGAGAACAGAAATTGGTTTAGTATTAAAGCATCTGAGTGGAAGTGCGACAGAGAAAGTTAATGCTGTGAACTACCAACCTAGAGCACCGCCAGTTGATGAGTACTTTTATGAGGAGGATGCGAACTTGGTAAATGATCAGACGGGGGGTTTCTGGACTAATGCCCAAGGTTCCAACTCAGATAATTGGCGCCAAGGTCAAGGAAACCAAGGTCGAAACTATGGTAACTACAACCGTGAAGGGAACTACAATCGTGAAGGGAACTTCAATAAGAATGGCTATGGTAACAGAAATGATAAAAGTGGGCCCTATGTTCCACCGAGAAATAGAGATGATGGATCAAGTATGACTCGCATGGAAGAGATGACGCAAAAGATGATGAAGAGGTTTGAAGTGACTGATGATAATGTGAAGGAGATGCGTAATGACTTGTCTGGAATTGGTTAGAAAGTTGATGCCCATGCAGTATCGATCAAGCAACTTGAGCAGCAGTTTGGTCAGTTGTCCGGTATGGTGAACCCACGTGAGCCAGGAACACTTCCTAGCAACACGATTCAAAATCTGAAAAATGATGTTCATTGCATGGCAGTCACTACTCGAGGTGGAAAGTAGATTATGGATCCTCCCATGCAGACCGAGGTGGAAAGTGTACTAGAGAGAGGTGAGAGTGAAGCTATGATAGTTGAGGAGCCAGTTGTTAATGCAGAGAAAGAAGCTGAGGTGACCCAAAAAGTTATTCCCATGCCTAGGCCTCCACCTCCCTTCCCACAGAGGTTGGTGAAAAAGACTGAAGAAGGAAAATACCGCAGGTTTATAACCATGTTGAAGCAGTTTTCCATCAATATCCCGTTGATAGAAGTATTGGAACAAATGCTTGGGTATGCGAAGTTCATGAAGGATTTGGTGACTAAAAAGAGGGCTGATAGTTTTGAAAGCGAGGAAAAGTTGCAGCATTGTAGTGCCATTGCTACTAGGTCACTTGTGCAGAAGAAAGAGGATCTTGGAGCTTTCACTATTCCATGCACTATTGATGTATTGCACTTTGCGAAGGCCTTGTGTGACGTGGGAGCTAGCATTAACTTGATGCCATTGTCGATCTATTAAAAGTTGGGTTTAGGAGCTCCCAAGCCGACTGCGATGCGTTTACTCATGGCTGATAGAACTGTGAAGAGACCTATTGGAGTGCTCCAAGATGTCCTTGTGAGAGTTGAGTCATTCATCTTTCCGGCGGACTTTGTGATATAGTATTGTGAGGTTGATTTTGTGGTCCCCATCATCTTAGGGAGACCATTTCTTGCTACTGGGTGTGCATTGGTTGATAGGGAGAGAGGACAGATGATGTTTCGACTGAACAATGAAGAGGTAACTTTTAACATCTGTCGGTCTATGAAGCATGAAAGTGATCTTAAGTCAGTATCGGTAGTCAATCATACTGTTGAGCAAGACTTAGAAGTGTCCATTGAAGAGAGGTTAGGTGTGGAGGCACTAGCAGCAGTGATAATGAACTTTGATAGCGATGGTATTAATGAATATGATGAGTTAGTTGCTGCACTTGATGGGTCCCAATTTCATTTCAAACCAAAGGGGTTGGAATTAGACATGAATCGAGACACTCCTCCAGTAAAACCGTCAGTTGATAAGCCTCCGAAGTTGGAACTTAAGGTTCTTCTATGTCACTTGCGGTATGTATTTTTGGGACAAAATAGTACCTTGCCTGTCATTATTGTTGCTGACTTGAGTGAAGGGCAAGTAGAGGCGTTGATATCGGTATTGAAGCGGTTTAAAAGGGCTATAGGATGGACCATTGCAGATATTATTGGGATTCCACCGGCCATTTGTTCTCACAAAATACAACTCATGCCGGACATCAAGCCAAGCATTGAGCATCAACGAAGATTAAATCCCCCGATGCAAGAGGTTGTGAAGAAGGAGATCATTAAGTGTTTAGATGCGGGAGTGATATATCCTATTGCTGATAGTAGTTGGGTTTGCCCAGTTCAGTGTGCCAAAGAAAGGAGGAATCGTTGTGGTTCCCAATGCTAAGAATGAGCTCGTTCCTATGAGGCCAGCGACTGGTTGGAGAGTGTGTATGGACTATCGCAAGTTGAATGCATGGACTGAGAAAGACTATTTTCCAATGCCATTCATGGATCAGATGTTAGATCGTCTCGCTGGAAAGGGGTTGGTACTATTTTCTAGATGGGTATTCGGGCTACAATCAGATCTCCATAGCTCCGGAGGACCAAGAGAAGACCACTTTCACTTGCCCTTATGGGACTTTTGCGTTCAAGAGAATGTCGTTTGGTCTATGTAATTTTCCGATATGGTGGAGGACACAATAGAGGTATTTATGGATGATTTCTCTGTGGTTGGTGATTCGTTTGATGATTGTTTGGCTTATTTGGCCGAGGTGTTGTAACGGTGTGAAGAGTGCAATCTTGTCTCAACTAGGATAAATGTCACTTCATGGTTAAAGAGGATATAGTTATGGGTCATCGGATTTCGCAAAAAGGAATTGAAGTTGATAGAGCTAAAGTTGAGATAATAGAGAAACTCCCACCTCCCATCTCTATTAAAGGTGTTAGAAGTTTTCTTGGGCATGCAGGTTTCCATAGAAGGTTCATAAATGACTTCTTTAAAATTGTACACCCATTGTGCAAGCTACTTGAGAAGGAGTCTTAGTTTGAGTTTGATGATGCTTGTCTGAGAGAATTGTGGAGTTGAAGATGCAAGCAAAGCCCTAAATATTGCTGAAAAGAACTACACTGTGACTGAACAGGAACTACTTGCTGTGGTTTTCACATTTGAAAAGTTTAGGTCCTATTTTCTTGGCACTAAGATTATTGTGCATACTGATCATTCTGCATTGAGGTATCTTATGGCTAAGAAGGATGCAAAACCGAGATTGATTAGATGGGTACTTCTGTTGCAAGAGTTTGATTTTGAGGTATAGGATAGAAAGGGGACAGAAATTCAAGTCGCTGATCACTTGTCCAGACTGGAGGAGGAAGCTATGATAGAGGATGGAGTTGAGATTAATAATGCATTTCCCGATGAGCAGGTATCGGCTGCTTTTTATGACCTTATTCCGTGGTTCGCAGATTTTGTTGATTATTTGGCAAGTGATTTGGTGCCTTCGGATCTGTCATTTCCAAAGAAAAAAATTCATGTCTGATGTGAAGAAATTCTTTTGGGAAGAGCCTTACTTGTTCCGTGTTTGTGCTGATGGGATTATTCGTCGCTGTGTGCCTG
This sequence comes from Solanum etuberosum, assembly GCA_029582245.1. NCBI lineage: Eukaryota > Viridiplantae > Streptophyta > Magnoliopsida > Solanales > Solanaceae > Solanum > Solanum etuberosum. Next base: position 21,908 of record JAJONR010002897.1, read on the forward strand.
AGATTGAGATGATGAGTATACTTGAGGCATGTCATTCGTCGCCTGTTGGTGGGGCACCATAGTGGTATTCGGACTGCTCATAAAATTCTGCAATGTGGGTATTACTGGCCTACCATCCACCAAAATGCTCATGATTTCGCTAAGTCGTGTGATCGTTGTCAACGAGAAGGTGGAATTCGAGGAAGCAAGAACTACTAATGAACCCGATATTGGTGATTGAGCTGTTCGATGTTTGGGGTCTTGACTTCATAGGTCCATTTGTGAGTTCGCATGGGATGAATTATATTCTTGTAGCGGTTGACTATGTATCGAAATGGGTGGAAGCAGTTGCGCTTTCAAACAATGAGGGAAAGAGTGTCACCGAATTCCTGAAAAAGAATATCTTCTCCAAATTTGGTACACTAGGGCAATTATCAGCGATGGAGGTTCTCACTTTTGTAATAAGTTGTTCAAGGCGTTGCTAGAGAAGAGAAGTATGGTATTCATCATAGCGTAGCAACTCCTTATCATCCGCAGTCTAGTGGGAAAGTTGAAGTGTCAAAGAGAGAAATAAAGCAGATCCTTGCAAAGACTGTGAATGCCAACTAAGCTGATTGGTCAAGAAGGCTTGATGATGCTCTATGGGCCTATCGCACTGCATTCAAGACTCCCATCGGTATGTCCCCCTACCAACTTGTATATGGAATGTCTTGTCATTTTCCTGTAGAGCTAGAGCACAAAGCGACGTGGGCACTCAAGAAGCTGAATTTGGATTGGGGTGCCGCATCAAGTCAAAGAATGAATGAGATAAATGAGCTCGATGAGTTTCGCCTAAAAGCATATGAAAGTTCAGCCTTGTACACGGAGAAGATGAAGAAGTACCATGATCAAAAGATCGACAAGCACGAATTTGCTCCCGGTGATCTGGTGCTATTGTTTAACTCAAGGTTGCGCTTGTTTCTTGGCAAACTCAAGTCCAACTGGACTGGGCCATTCAAAGTAACTCAAGTATTTCCACATGGAGCGGTTGAACTCGAGAACAAGGAAGGAACGAGGTTCAAGGTGAACGGTCAGCGAATAAAGATCTACTTGGAGCAGTCTGAGAATGTCAATGAGGTGATAGAGAAGTGGGGTCTTAATGAAGTCTGAGTAATCAAGGTGTCTGCGTCATGCCGCGACGTTAAATCAAGCGCTACTTGGGAGGCAACCCAAGATGTACAATCTAGCGGACTATAGGAGTTTTCTTTTCGATATAGGGAGTTTTTCTTAAATTTTTAGTTCTGTAGATAGATTTTTATTAATTTTGAGTTTTAGTGTTGGCTAGATAAGAGTAGAATAGGGTCCGTGTCCAGAAAATGTAAAAAGAAAGTCCTAATTTTTGCTATGTGTGCAGGAAAGAAAAGGCAAAATCTACAGAATTTATGCTGATGCAGTGGTCTACGGTTCCCATCGACAGTCCGTCGGTCAATCCACGGACCGTGGATGGCATCCATAGATCCCTGGTAAGTTTTCTAAAATTTCACTAAGTTTCAGAGTGAACCACGGAACCCATCGACGGACCGTCGATTGACCCACGGACCGTCGACGGGGTTTCATGGGTCCAAGTTAGGGTTTCAGTCGACCCGACCCGGACCCCTATTAAAGAACAAAGCCTTTTATTTTTAAAACATTCCCCCCATTTCCCTCTTCTCCCCAACCGTTTCAAACCGTTACTTTCTCCCAAAACTCACCCATTAAAATTCCCCATTACTGCCATATATTCCCCATTATTCCTACATCTTCCCCACTTCCATTGTTCCTTCCTCAAATTTTCCACAAAGCATTCAAGGTCCGGGTTCTGTGTCAAGTTTGTTTGGGTCTTAAGAAGAAATCGAAACCAACACACTCCTCAACTTTGCTTTACTTGTAAGGTGATCGATCTCACCAAAACTTTGATTTATTTTCATTGTTTAAATTGAAGTCAACAAAGTTGTACTTGACCTTGGGTAGGTAATTGCATGATAATTTAGTGTAAACTAGTTCTAAAACTACCCTTGGAACGATGGTATTGTGAGTGTGTTGCTAAATTGAACTAAATAAAGAGGGTTAGATGTCTAAGTGGGTGTCTTGACTTAGGGTTTTCAAAATTTACTTGATTGAATGTGAAATTTGAATGATTGAAACCCTAGGAATGATAGACTACCATGTTATGTGTTGAGATACATGTTAAGACATTGTGTAGGTGTTGTGATTTTGTGTTGAACATGTTAACAAAAGATGAAATTAGATGCCTGCATACAGCACAGGTCGACGACCTCAACCCACGGACCGTGGGTCAACCTACGATCCGTAGTTTGTGGTCCGTCAATCAGAATGCACACAAAAATATGCTAAGTAGTGAACCATGGCATGGACTACGGTCCGTCATTCAATCGTAGGACCGTTCTGCATGTCCGTGGTTCCAACTTCAGAAACCCAAAATTGGGACCTTTGACCTATGGAGGGGACCCACGGCTCGTCGTCCGATCAACGGACCGTAGGTCCCCAAAACAATAACTGCCTGAAGATTTTAAATTTTTTGTCTAGGTCCTAATTGTTTTCTAAAATTATTTCATGGGTCTTTTTGAATTCTTTAAGTACTAACTAAGCTTCCACAAGTTTAATGGAGCTAAAAGAAGCACCTATCTACTCAAGGAGAGGCAAGTCAAAGTCGATTGCACCCTCGCGTCGACTTCTTGATGAGTCCAGTGGAGAGGAGTACACACCGGGGCAAACTATAGGCTCCCCCCACTGCCCCCTTGACCACGAGGCGTCGGAATAGGTAGGTTGTTGTATCTGACGAGGAGCATCCCTCCTCCACCAATCCCGTAGTTGCCCCTCAGTCTGAGTAGGGGGCCAGCATACATGAGAGTCGCATTCCGGCTCAAAGTCGCAATCCGGTTCAAGTTCCAGCGGCACACCAGCCTCAGCATCTGATGCCACTAGCTCTGGAGATCCCCATGACCCCAGGCATATCGTGCAGCCGGTTTTTCTGTCTATGGAGCCAAACAAGTGGTGTGTTGAGGGACAGTTCCAAATATTTCATGATGGGCAGTACCGAAACGAGTAGCGGAAGCAGGCTAGGACTATTACTGAGGAGCGGTGAGTACTCACTGGGAGCCTCCACACTGTGCTAGCCATTAAGGAACTGTCCAAAAAACATAAGTGTGACTGGATGGCACGAAGTCTGGGAAAGTTTAGCGAGGAGATGACTCGAGAGTTCTACGCCTCCTACACCGCCACCGTACGGAACACCTTGCCACCACGGGCTAAGCCACTAGCTCAGCCTCCCCTACATGCTACCTTGGTGCAAGGGTTCTCTGTGGACATCTCCGAGACTACTATTCACCATTTTATTTACGACACAGCCCACACTCTGCCGATTAACACTGCAGAGTATGACAACATGATGGGGATAGATCAGAGTGGGGCATTTCAGAGGGATGTCAAGCATCGGGATACCTTATTGAGATGGATGGCCCGCCATATTGTTGAGGACGGAGAAAGCACCGAATGGGTGTGTAATACTACTTTGCCTATCAGAAAGGCAACCCTGAGCTTCGTAGCGAAGTTCTTTTGGTCTATTGTCCATACCAGGGCAGACAATGTAGTGACTTGGGATAGAGTTGTGATGCTAACAGCTATTATGGCAGGGCTTGAGCTTGACTTCTCCCGCTTCCTGATTGTCGAGATACATGAGAGGGCATTCAAGATGACCACCACCTTGCCTTTCCCCTGCCTTATTTTCCAGCTTTGTAGGGAGGCTGCAGTGCCCATTTGGCATTGTGATGAGTTGACAGAGGCGACGAAGACTGTTGATGTCGGCCTCATTAGAGATGATGCTAACCCTACAGCACCGCGGAAGGGACCACAGGTTGACCTACCCCCTTTGGGTGCTGATTTGGCCAGAGACGTGGAGCAGATTGAGGTTGAGTAGGTTGATGATACTACTGTGCATGCCACTACAGCAGAGGCACGGGCTCCCCCCTCCACTTCTACTAGTCATGCTGCTAGCTCTTCAGAGCCACTACCCCTTTGGGGTCCTCTATTGTATCTTTGGCCCAAGTCTAGAAGTTGGAGACCCAGATGGCCACACTATTGCAGCATATGAGACCATGGATGCAGAGGTCCGTGGAGGAGTCTAAGGCTCGTATGGAGAGGATGATGGACGCGAAAATTCAGGCGGTCCACAAGCGGTTAGATGCGTTTGAGCTTTGAGTTTTGGAGAGGCCTGGCCCCACTACTGATATTACTACTTTCCAGATGGAGTTGACTAAGCTCCGGTCTGATGTTGATGCCCTCCTTGCTCCTGCTGAGGATGTCCCCGAGCCCACACCTGAGGTTGAGGCAGATACTGTGGTGATGACTGCACTATTTGGCGATGTGATACCACCACCTGACCCTTCCCATGCGGCTGGGAAGCGCACCCACTCTTCTGAGTAGACTTCAGATGTTGATGAGGTCCGACGAGCTAGGAAGAGAGAGAGAGACAGCAGTTGGACGCAGTACAGAGGCAGTTCCTTTTTGAGGAGAAGTTACGACAGAGGAGAGCCCCTGAGATGGCTAGTGCAGGTGTATCTGGTTCAAGAAGCACTACTGATGGTGTTCCCAGAGTTGATGAGGGCGCTACTGAGGGTGTCACTATTGCTGATCCAGTGGGTTCCGAGAAACTGGACCCACCCGCTTCTTGATGGGTCTTCAGCGCTTATGCGCCACAGGTTTGCTTCACCCTTTGTTTTTACATTTTTATGTGCATTGAGGGCAATTGCACCATTTTTGTTGGGGGTGGGGTGAATGGGTTGTGAGTGATAGGGTGAAGTCTGAGTAACCCAACTCATAGCCCTCCTTTGGGGTTTTCTTGCCTGTGTTTTTTTCCCCAAAGGACTGTTTTACATTTTTGTTGAACCGGCATGTTTAGGATTGTATGTGTGTAGAAGTAGACTCACTGAATGAAGCATGATGGCAAAAGAGCATGAAACATGATATTTGTCTGAAACTTTGAACTGTGCTATATCTGTAGGTTTGATAAGTTGAATGTATTGGATCTTCATGTGACATGATAGGAACCGGTATGATACCATGACTTAAGCTAGAACTTGAACTAGATGCTTCAATGATTTGATGATGAAACTATGTGCCAAGTGTGTGTGAGGTGTTTTTGTATATTCAGTGTGTGCTAATCTAAAACTTGCCTCGTTGGTCTTGCTAAGATAATCAAGGCTAGAAATTGGGAAATGATCATAGGCTGTTGTTGATAATAAGTCCACTTAAGCCTAAAAGAAACCAACCAAAAGAAATAAATGCTCCCTTCGATCCAAATGTTTGAGCCTTATGTATACCACTTCTTTTAATACACCTAACTCACCTTCCCTAAAATCTGTCTTGGCCCTGGTCCCTCCTTGGACATTGTGCACCTTAACTTAGGACAAAAACCTAAGTTGAGGGTGGCTAATACAAAAGTTACCTTAATCTTGGCCCTGGTTCGATCTAGGACATTGTGCACCTCAACCCATGCAAAATACATAAGTTGAGGGTGGCTCTGAATAAGGAAACTGAAATAAAAGGGTATGAAAAGAGTTGTTTGTAAAAGAAGGAAAAGATAGTGAAAAGGGTGTGACTGAATCCAAAAGAAACAAAAGATTGATAATGATGCTGAGAAAAGAAGTAAAAGAAAAAGAGAAAAGAGAAAAAGAGAAAAAGAGAAAAAGAAGAATGAAAAAGTTAAAGTCACATCTATGCTGAAATAAGTCAAGGAAAAGAGAAGAAAGCAAAATGATGTCAGAGTTGGTTGTGAAAAGAGGTAAATAGCCAATGTAATGTCAAGGACGGCAGAAAAGTCACTATAATACCCAAATGTACCACACCTGACCCTGAGCCTACGTTACAAGCTAAGAAAGCTCTATAGTGATCCTAGTGACCAGGGAAAGTCTATGCAGCGAAAATAAGGGCAAGCCTATGATATTGAGCACTTACTGAATATAAATTCACTTCTGAGCGTGAGTGGTTTGATGATCCTTAAGATAAAATATCTGATATGGAGTGAAATAAGATTTCCTTGTGGTGAGGGCACTAGTTACATTATTGGAAAGTTGGTATCTTGGTGATTGTTGAAAGTATATGTGGTGATGTCTATTGGTCTGTCTATGTCATGTTTTGATCCACATGACTTAGCTTATTGAGTCTGAATGAGATGATGTGCACGACATGACAGAGTTGATAGAAAAGCCATGTGATTGCTTGAGTTTGTGTGTCTGCTTCTGCATAAGTGTCGTTTAGAGTTACTGTGTCGCATGAGGACAAGCAACAATTTTAAGTTGAGGGTGTTGATGTATCGTGAGTTTTCAGTATTTTTGATGCATTTCACTTGAAGTTTGTGTGCGTCTTACGCATTTTTGTTACTAGATATGATCGTGTTTTGTCTCATTTTGCAGGAAATCGATTTAGAGCAGTTGCCGTTGAAAGGAGCTGAAACAGTAGGAGATTGGCAATCCACGAGCTCACCCACGAGCTGTCATTCAACTGACGAGCCGTAGGTTGAAGCCGTGGGTCAGTGGTGCAAGGAAGTCTGACATAAGTGTGGAACCACGGAGGCACTAACACCCCGTAGCTTGAGTGACGGACCGTCGTTGGGAGATGAGTTCCAGTACTTGAACCACGGATGTGCCGGACGGAGTGGTTGGACCTACGGACCGTAGGTGGCAACTGTCGATGAGAAGGCCAAGAATTTTTTCCAACTGCTAAACCACGGATGTGACGCACGGACCGTTGGCTAATCCACGGTCCGTCGTTGGCCACCGTCGGTCGAAACCGCGTCTTAACCGAATTTCCTTGTTTCCTTTTCCTACTTTGTTTAGGACTTTATTACTATAAATATGGGTTGTAGTTTACGTTTTTGAGGATTAGACCTTTTTGGAGACTATTGTTCTAAGCTTTTGGGATTATTTTGCAAAATATTGAGCAATTTAATCTTTCGAAGCTCGTTTATGAAATTTGCTTTTGATTTTCAATTCAAGATTTCGATATTCATCTACTCTAATTGTAAGTTCATAATTTCTCTTATTAAACATAATATGAATTGTGAATTCTCAAGCATGAGTAGCTAAATTCACAACTAGGATTGTGGGAACCATGAGCAATTAACAATGTATGAATAATAACTAAGTAATTCTAGAATAGTGTAAGCATGTATTGTTAACCCTTTCGTTTAGAATGCTTTCTAGCGGTGCGCAACGTTAGAACTCGCCTCATTTCTTCTTGCCGGACAAAGGTGGTAATGAATGAGAAAAGGGTTGAACAATAGAGATTTAGTTAAGTTAGCTGCTATCTAATAGCTTAAACTTAATCACTTGTGACGCGATGGCTAATCTGAGGTAAAGGTGAGGGTTAGTAAAGCACACACCCGTAGACAGACCAAGTTGCGTGGTGAAATTCCCTACTTGGAGGACCAATCACTTAGGGATACCTAACTTATCAACCTTTCATGCTAGCACTAGGATAGAGTTACTATTATTAGGTTTACTGCGTTAAGAGCTTGTGGGGAACACATATGCCCTAATTTTCGTCTCATATTGATATCTCAAACTGCAAATCCTTTTTACTTGTTACTAAGTGATACAAATCAAAAAACTGTTAATTTATTTAAAAGTCCCCCTTTGTTACTTTTCTCGGAAATAATTTGACTAAAAGAAGATAATTGTAAGTTGGCCGAAGTCTTAACCATATTCCTCATGGGATCGACCCTAACCTCAAAGTTAGGTTCTTTATTTGGCAACGACTGCTTATACTTCCTTTTGGAGGTATAATTTGGGCGTATCACCAGCCAAGACACCAGCTACAGAACTCTAATGCCCGACTCAAAGAGCTGAGAAAAACTATCATCATAGCCTCATTGTTTCCTCTTGCTGACTTTATGAGCGTGTAACTCTGTTTGAATTGCATTAAAACACACCAAGTGAGGACCAAACTAGCACAACCGAAACATGTGCACAATGCATTATAGACACAAGAATTATGCATATGCATACAGTCGTCTAGTTTAAATTTAAAGCAAAAATAAGTCACCAGAATGTCTGAGATGGTCATCCACACGGAGAAGTTCAACATAAAGAGAAATCACCAGAACGTCCGAGCTGGTCATCCACACAGAGAATCATCTCTCACAGTATTATTATTATTATTTTATTATTTTCTTGTATATTTCGAAGGGCTGTTGGTCTTTTTGGTTATCAATGGAGAAATCATGGGCAGAGAAGAGAGGGGCAACCGCACTTTACAGAAAATCCCAATCTCTCTGATGCCTCATTCTTCTTCTTTCTAGGCTATGCTCAGATGATACTGAACAAATAAGATTACACATTAGGACTGCAAGATGATTTATAGCTTGTAGTAGAGAATCGCAGGTTCAACATATCTCAAAATTGAACCACGGAAAGATTCTTTCTCTCTCTTCCTTTTCAAGCAAATGGGGCTCAAATGTATGCTATGATAAGGAAAAACAGAAGCCAATCACGCCATGGCTGCAAACACCGGTTGCATGCAAGAGACAGAAGCAGCAATAACAAGCCATACCGGGTCGCCACACCAAGATACGGATTGGATAATCTCAATGCCCAAATTGATTAGCCCAGAAAAATAAAAATCATCATTACCGTCTCTTTATATACATTTCATCAACAGTCAACACCGTAAAACAAACACACAGAAGAAACACAAAGATCTCAGAGTATACATGTTAAATCCATTTTGGTTTTTACAGTTTTTACTTTTTCATAGACAAGGACTGTTGGTAGTTATATAATGGAGGAAAATCAGTGGCGCAACAGAGAGGGGCAACCACCCTTTACAGAAAATCCCACTCACTGTTTTGCCTCATTTCAGGGGTAACCTTTTCCCATTTGGGGTAAATTCTTTGGCTTGACAGCTAAATCATCGGCATATCTGAGAAGACCCTAGAAATTCCCCAAAATAAGCAGGAACTCACCACCCTCTCTACCTTCACAAGGTAGGAGTAATGTTGCGTACACACCACCCTCCCCAGACCCCAATATCAAAAGAGAATACGAGGGACTACCAACGCAAAAGAATATTTGCACATTTACAATAATCAACAGTAAAAGATTGAGAAGGCAAATGTCATTAGGAAGTAGTTTGATAGGAAAAATTGATCTTAGAAATAAGTAATTGCGCATAAGATGAAACTAACCAAAACTGACTATAATGTTGAAGTACTTGGTAGCGCCTCAACAACATGCTTAAAGTGTGCCAAAGAACCTGTCAAAAAACTCAGCACCGATCCTGCACCCATAGCCGGCAAATTGATCAACATTTAAACAGTAGGTTTCAAGGGCGAACTTGCGAGCTTTATGGTGGCAGGATACCGACAACCATAGCGCCTTAGTTCAAATTTCCAAAAATAATCACATGTTTGAATGCCTGAGAGAAGTGCAAAGACGTCCATGGATGGTAAGGAAGCCCTACATAATTGACCTTCTTCACTCGTGGATGGGAAGATAAATATTCAGCAATTTCTTGTGCATTCTCCTGCAAGATATTGAAATTATTGAGTGAGAACACTGTGATGTGCCAGAATTTTACGAACCACCCTAACTTCTCTGCACAATATAAAGATGAAGATGCAGTTGTATGCATGCCATACTCATAAAAATCTATAGTGTCAAGAAGAATAATAGATTAACAAAGGCGTAGGAAGGATATGTTTCTAGAACGAGTGGTGGGACAACTAATTTCACCACAAAAAAAAAAAGCAAATAAAATTAAACCTGTTATATTTCAACGCAAAGAGTCATTGTTTTGATTCCTCTCAAACAAAGCTAACAATTGAATGGCGCTAACTCTGCACCTTCAGCATTTCGTAGGAACTCTTCATTCCATTTTCATGCAAATATGAAAAAAACCACATTAAAAGCATCAATACTAAAATAAAGCAAGTCAAAATAACTACGAAAAGAGCCTCAAATAAGTGGAAATCCACCACTAATCAACACCCCCAACTTAGAAACTTTTTTGTCCTCAAGTTAAGAAAATCAAAAACAAAAGAGACTCTTATTTCAAGACACACCACAAATCATTTTCCCTTTTTCAATTGAGCACAAAGGTAATGGCTTTGGTTGGTACTAACAAATAGTTCACATGCAAACTTTTCACAAAAGAAATCCTCTCATTCTCATGAAACATTTTTAAAAACCAAGAATTATTTAAGTGACAACAACTCAAACTCAAGAATTAGTCAACTCATTAACTCTTTCACATGCTCACTTGACACAATTAGGAATTTTCAAAATCACCACTTTTTCAATTTAAATACCCTTACAAGAAAGACGAGTCCCAAAACCACATACACATATAAACAAGACAAGGGACAAAGATGCAATACTCACACTCACAAAGATTCATCTCATGCACACAAATGTCACACCATAGGCTTGTCCATATTTTCAATCAATATTGACTCAACTCCATTTGGTTAAAAATCACAAAGGACTTTGTTAAGCTTGTAATATAGGCTTAGGGAAGGTTAGAATATCATTTAGGTATAAGTGACTACACCCTCCTTGAACACTACACATAACTCATCATTTCCAACTTTCTCCTCTTTTCTTCACTTTTCAAAATCATGCACATTCCACACTATTTTTCATTTTCTTTTCTTATTTCCACTCTAGATGTTTACATGCAACCATTTTCAACTTCTTGATTCAAGTCTCATTTATTCATTTACATACTTTCTTTTTCAAAGCTTTTTCTTTCTTAAAGACTTTCCATCCATCCCTCAATTTATCTCTTCTTCTTTTTTCTTTTTTTTTAATATCAAGCCCTCATGTGGTAAGCAACCCTTCAACGAATTTCCCATAACACCCCCAACTTAGGCTTTTAGCCTCAACTTTCACAACCTAAAGTTCAAGGAGGGAAGGGTTCAAAAGAGGATTGTTTTTTCAAAAAGGATAAGGCTTGTAATGAGGTTGCCAATAAAAAGGATTAGGCTCAAAGGGGACAACTTAGGATATGTTTAGTGCAAAGGTGGGATTTGTAGGCCAAGTGGATTCATGAACATCAAAGAAAGCCTAAGATCATCTCTCCAACCAAACTCAATCAAGACCAACATTTCAAGACCAACCGGGCAAGTTCTAGGTTACAAAAGCAAACAAAAGGCATTATTCAACAACTCACCACACATGGCCTGTAAATTAATCAAGATGGTTCAAAATCCTACTTCACTTTCAAAATACAAGTAGCATTGAACATTTTAACCGCTAACAAATCAAGTCACAAAAAGAGTTGTAAGAGTTGTCACAAAATCATTTATAACATGCACAACCTTTTAAAAATGGAGAGGTATGCTCAACAATATTCACATGCATGACTATGCTCTTAGTACCAACCAAGTCAAAACCTTCACAAAAAGACGATGATTTTGCCCTTAAGAAAGCATTCCACCAATCCATCATCAGGCAACCTCATGCATCTATTCGGGAACGGCTACTGAGACTTCACCACAATCAACGCTAATCAAACACTCACAAACAATCGATGATTTAGCCTTAAGAATGTCGTCGCTCTCTATCGGGCATCGTCAATCCAAATCTTATTATCAAAACAAAAACAAAGAAGCTACAAAATGCAAATCAAAAACTTCAATAGACCAATACAACACAATATCAACAGAAACATCCACAATATCAAAGCCTGACAAGAGCACACCAATCCATAACAAAGAAAGAAAAGTACGCCCGACAAGGGCACAATTACAGTATGCAGAAAATTTCAACAAAATGAGTACAAGGGAAGCACCCTCACTTGAAAATGAGACTGTGTCCTTATAGTCTAAATATCAAAGGAGAATACGAGGGACTACCAAAGTAAAATAATATTTGCACGTTTACTATAATCAACATGGAAAAAATTGAGAACGCAAATGTCATTAGGAAGTAGTTTGATAGGAAAAAATGATCTTAGAAAATACTAATTGAGCATAAGATGAAACTAACCAAAACTGACTATAATGCTGAAGTACTTGGTAGCCTCAGCAACATGCTTAATCAGTGCCAAAGAACCTATCAGAAAAACTCAATATCGATCCTGCACCCATAGACTGCAAATTGATAACATTTAAACAGTAAGTTTCAAGGGAGAGTTTCATGGTGGTAGGATACCGACAACCATAGCGCCTTAGTTCAAATTTCCAAAAAAAATCACTTGTTTGAATACTTGAGAGAAGTGCAAAGACCTCCATGGATGGTCAGGAAGTCCTGCATAATTGACCTTCTACACTCGTGGATGGGAAGATAAATATTTAGCATTTTTTTGTGCATTCTCCTGTAAGATATTCAAATTATTTAGTTAGAACACTGTGATGTGCCAGAATTTTACGAAGCACCCTAACTTCTCTACACAATATAAAGATGAAGATGTAGTTGTATGCATTCCATAATCATAAAAATCTATAGGGTCAAGAATAAAGATTAACAAAGGCGCAGAAAGGCTTATATGTTTCTAGAACGAGTGGTGGGACAACTAATTTCACCACAAATAAAGCTAACAATCGAATGGTACTAACCCTACACCTTCAGCAGTTTCAATTACAAGGTCATGGATTCCATTTTCAACAACTATTATTAAGGAATTAGCATATTCAATTACAAGCTCATGAATGAAGAGAAATGACAACACCATAAAAAGGCTAGATTATCCGCACTACTTAGTAAAAGATTGATTATACAATCTGAAGTAAACAAATTCCTTAACTCTATATTACCTTAAAAGCATGAACTCCTAACTTGAATATTAAATTACTATAATATCCCTAACTTGGATTGTGACTTTTTTGATGAGTTGTGACTTTTTTGATAAGTTGTGACTTTTTTCAAAGGGTTGTGATTTTTTGATGAGTTGTGACTTTTCCAAAGGTTTGTGACTTCTCGGAAAAGTTACGACTTTTCAGATAAGACACAAAAAACACTTGTTCATATTACCCTTTGTTGACTATAAATAGAGGGACTTCCTCTCATTTTTCAACCACAATTTTTTGAATCTTCTACTCTTCTTCTTCTTGCATTTTAAAAAAATTTGTGTGATTTATTATCGTTGTGTGGGTTCGAAGAATAGCTGAATATGAGGTACCACTATTCTGATGAAGTAAGTCGTTCTATCCTAAAAGGGTATATTTCTTAACCTCGAGTACTTGAGGAAAATAATTCTGATGATATAATAATTATTTTTTTGCTTAGTATATACATTAGTATGTAATGTTCCAATATATGAAGTTAACATGATGTAGTCTAAATTCATTTATTTTTGTTAACAATTTCTCTTATGATGTAGATATATGCTTCTGAATATCTTTTTCAAAATTTATTAAACTTCTCAAGAGCTAGAGAATTGTAACAATTTGTTTTTTTGATGCTCAAGATAAAAAAATTTACTTTATTTATCAATGCTTCTTATGTGATTTAAGATTGTCAAGAAGTTTGCATCAAAATAGTTGTTACTGTATAAACATTGTCCTTTTGTTTTACTGATTTACTATTTCTTATTATTTTAGTATTTTCGACGAAGAAAACTTCATATGACTTGTAATAACAATAGTTGAAGTTTGTATTAGTTTAATTTTTATTATTTATTTAATAGCTAATTTTAATTAGATAAATATTTTCATTAATGCAAATCTATATAAATCTATATATATATATATATATATATATATATATATATTATTAGCTATTAAATAAACTCACATTATTCACACTCTTTTTCTTGAGAAGTTAACAAGATCTTCTAACTTCAAAATATATTATTTTAAAATGTTCCGAGTTCTTTTAAAAAAAAACTAACAACAAATGTAAAAATATGTGAATATATATGAATCATTTAAAATTTATCATTAAAAAATTAATTTTATATTCAATAATATGTAATAAATATTTTGATTTTGTCCCTACACTAAATTAAAATCTAATAACTATGAAAAAAAATAGTAACATTGATTAAAAGACCTATTTATTTATGTAAGTATAAAATTTATTAGAAATTCATCTATTGCACATTAATTCTTTAGTTATAACATTATAAATTCTCTTAGTTATTACTAATTATTGCACACATTATTCACACTCTTTTACATTCTTTAGTTATAATATCATGAATTCTCATAGTTATTATATTAATTATTTATATCTTTCATACTTCCTTAATAAAGTTTGACCAATAATTTTTCATATTATTATACTGCCCCTATATATGTGATAACATGGTGTTGTTATTTTTTCCTTGGACGAATCATGCTTGGTTGAATAAATTGAAAATCGTTTACAAGTATATGAATTATATCTTTGTTGGGTGTAAGATAAATAGTTGATTATATATATGATTTCACAGATAGAATATATTCTTTAATTTTAGTTTATAACTTTTTCGGTAAAAAAAAGGAAACCTTTCTCAGTCAAATAACTATCTTTGATTTATAGTCAATTGAGAAGTCAAATATGAGAGCCAACAACAAGAACATCATCTATTATGTTATAAATTATAAAATAAAAATTAATATACAAAAATAGTTCTAAAAAATAAAATGTAGTTGTTCTCCACATGTTCATATGATGTCTAAATAGATTAACGGGGAATACACATGCAAAGCACATCTGGTTAGATGACATTATTTGTTTATAAGGTAATATTAGTGAGACACAACTAATTACATGATTGAACCTTATCAGATTGAAATAAATATATACATCATTACATTTAACTAATAATTTTTTCACTGACCATCTTCATAGGTTCCCCTGAATAAAAAATATATATGACGATCCACATTGAACATTCACAAAATAATCTGCAATATTATTTTATGCAAAACTTATTATTCAAATCTTTGCTTAAATTTTCTAAATTTAAAATCACGTGCAGCGCACGTGTCGAAAAACTAGTACACTCTTAAGAATTTGAGAGCAATAGGAAGTCAACTAGTGACCAAGGAGCAAAAATAGGTCGAAAGTGAATATGATATCACATTCAATTTGATTGAAGTCACATATTCAATCAACAATTCTATACAACAGCACCAGTTCTATATCTTATGACCCCCACCATGTTCAAAATTCCCAGAATAGCCAAAACACGACAAGCTCGTGAAGGAAGAAAGGAATCCATTTATATGTCATAAACAAATTCAAGTTCTTTTTCTTTTAAAGTAAACATGATTATCTGCCTCACTACAATTCATAGGAAAATAATACTAAAGAACACTAAAATGAACTTTTTCATGTTCTCCCTACATCCAAAACTAACAAGAAACTGTAAATATTTCAACGTCTTGAAATTGAATAACACACACACACACACACACACACACACATATATATATATATATATATATATATATATGTTAGTTTCCCTTCTTTTAACCGTCTAAATAATGAAGAACGCATGGATCTGATCCACATAAACTTGGAATAATACCAAGTTGAAAAACAAAAGCCATAAAGTTTCGACAAAACAACTCCTCAATCTTCAACGGCTTGTCGGTCCAGAGGTAACTCCAAGAAACAGACAATAGAGATGAGGAAAGTTTGTTCAAACTCCACAGCAGAAACCCTAGATTTTGTTCAGAGAAAAGAGGGATGAAATTAAAATGGAGGTTTGATTTTCTTTGGTTTTCTCTCAACTTCGCACGGACAAAGAAATAAAGGAAGAGAAGTGAGTATGTGTGGTGGTCGTGAAACCTGAGGAGGAAAGGGAAAAATAGGAAAACTCACTCTTAGCTTTTGTCGTGTTTTCAAACTTCTTCTGCTTGGAGGTGGAGAGATACACATTACTTCACATAAAAAGTGATGCAAAAGCTCTGAAAGTCACTCAACATTATTTGAATTATTTAACATATTCTGTCATAAAATAAAAAATTTACTTCACTGATTTGAGTTGATAAAAATAAAAGGAGATTCAATGCAGGCTATCATACAATGAATCAGTTTGAGTCTTGCACTACCTCCTCATATTAGATGTTCTAAATTGAGTCCTCTTGGGGATGGCCTAGTGATTGTGACATGGAAGAACAACCTAAATCCCAAGTTTGAATCCCGGCTACGACTATTAGTGTGAGCCTATCTACTAGAGAGCATAACTACCTTGGAAATCAGTGCGTGTGGGTTGAACAGGTTGCTCGCTTAGTTTCGCTGGCTCAGACATTATTTATATACAAAAGAAAGGGATGTCCTAAATTTACTACACAAACATTGACAGTAAAAAAAAATAGTTCCAGAAACATCATACATTCATTACTCGTTCGTGGGAAAATGAAAGTCATTAGATTAATATTGATAGAGAAGTGTCTGTTATAAGAATTTGAATTGTGAAAAGTAAAGATATTAGTGGGAAAGATGCCATATCAAATTGAAGTAATATATATTGGTCTGGTTTGGAGGGAAAAGAATTGCCACTTCGGTCAGCTTTTTCCCAATAGACCAAAGAAAAAGGACGCGTCAACTTTTAGGGACTCGGAGTAAGATATTGTTTTTATTTTCGTATTACCGTAAGAGTACTGTAGCAAGTACAAAATAAGCTGAAATCTTGATAACGTACTTATTGGCAGTATAGTTTCAAGGCCTGAAAGGTCATCAAAAGGATAAAGCATGGTAGGCCACCTACTATTGATCAAGGAAACTATCTAGAATCAAACTAGTTAAACTATTTTCAAACTACACCTCATAGTAGGGAGATACAACAGAGAACAAACAATCATATTTTATGAAATGGAGAAATCCATCCTACATTACTGGCATCGAAGAAGAAGAGGGATCACCCCATAATTATCACAATTTTAATTTCATTGATATGTAAAGGAGAACCATTGTTTCAACTGAAGCAAACAATTGAATTTTCTATTGTGATAATCGAGATATACCTAAGGGCTAGTGGTGTGTGGTTCAAGACTTGGTGAATATTGTGAATGTATGTCTACTCTTCTCTACTTAAATACTAGGCTTTTGTCTGTCGCAAGATCCGAACCCATGACTTGCCGCTAATCCCCAACATCACATGCTGCGCTCTTACCAGTACACAAAGTCTGGGGTAACTGAAGTAAATAGTTTATTTCCTTAATAAGTTTAAATTAGATCAAAATGAAGTATTTTCGTACAAATGAAGTCGTGACCAGGTCCAACCTTTACCTGCCCTCCCAAAATGGAAAGAAATAAATAATATCTTAAATAGAAAATAAAAGGCGAGAAAACATAACAAACCATAAAGGTATCGTACCTGCACATTACTCCCTTGCACTAGAATATCCTTCGCTATCTCGCACAGTCCTTTTACCTACACAACAAGCACCTTTATCAGCCAATTCTTTTATCACCAATACAAGAGGGGGAATAAAATATGTGCACCATAATAAAAGAGCCACATGAAGTAGGTCATTAAATAAAAGCCTAACATAAGCGAAGATGAATAAGTTCAAAATAAAACTACTTCAGTAGAAGAACCAAAGTATTGATAAATACTTTCTTTGTAAGCTTATGCCCAGCTCTTTCCCTGTATACACAAGCTTCAGTAATAATATATGCCACAATCTTGCGTTCTCAAAATGGTAGCTTCCACTAGATACCTTCTTGCCTTCTGAAGTTCATGTGAATGATCATGAAAGCTCTTCAAATCCTATTTCACTGGAAAAAAAGTGATTCCATTCTGTTTTTGCTTTCTTTTCTCAGAGGAGGATGGGGAAACCTATCTAAAACTCTGCAACAACCCACTACCATTCATTTCATGGATTCCATTTCCAACAACTATTATAAAGGAATTAGCATATTCAATTACAAGCTCATGAATGAAGAGAAATGACAACACCATAAAAAGACTAGATTATCCTGTACAACTTAGTAAAAGATTGACTATACAATCATAAATAAATACACTCCTAACAGTTTGAGAGCACTAGGAAGACAACTGTGACCAAGCAGCAAAAATGGGTTGAAAGTGAATATGATATCACATTCAATTTGATTGAAGTCACAGATTCAATCAATAATTCTATACGACAGCACCATTTCCATATCTTATGACCCCCACCATAATCAGAATTCTGAGAGTAGCCAAAACACGACAAGCTCGTGAAGGAAGACAAGAATCCATTCATATGTCATAAACAAATTCAAGTTCTTTTTCTTTTAAAGTAAAATGATAATAAAGAACACTAAAATGAACTTTCCATATTTTTCCTACATCCAAACAAAAAAGGAAACTGAATATTTCAAAAATTTGAAATCGAGTAACACAAATATATTACCTTTCTTAAGGACAATTAAAAGTTAAATGACAATTAGTGTACTGCATGTCTGCCTCACTACAATTCATAGTAAATGATACTAAAGAATAATATAATGAACTTTTCCATGGTTTTCCTACCTCCAAACTGAAAAGAAACTGAAAATAATTCAAAATGAAATCGAGCAACACATTTGTTTCCCTTATGAGGACAATTAAAAGTAAAAATGACAATTAAGTGTACTGCATGTCTGCCTCACCACAATTCATAGGAAAATAATACTAAAGAACACTAAAATGCACTTTTTCATGTTCTCCCTACATCCAAAACTGACAAGAAACTGTAAATATTTCCAAGTCTTGAAATCGAATAACACATATATGTTAGTTTCCCTGCTTCTAACCATCTAAATAATGAAGAACACATGGATCTGATCCGCATAAACTTGGAATAGTACAAATTTGAAAAAGAAAACCCATAAAGTTTTGATAAAAAAAACTCCTCAATCTAATACTGCTTGTCGGTCCAGAGGTAACTCCAAGAAACAGACAACAGAGATGAGGAAAGTTTGTTCAAACTCCACAACAAAAACCCTAGATTTTGTTCACAGTGGAAAAGAGGGATGAAATTAAAATGGAGGTTTGATTTGCTTTGGTTTACTCTCAGCTTCGCAAGGACAAAGAAAGAAAGGAAGAGAAGTGAGTGTGTGTGGTGGTCGTGAAACCAGAGGAGAAAAGGGTGAAATAGGAAAACTCACTCTTAGCTTTTGTCTTGTTTTCAAACTTCTTCTGCTTGGAGGTGGAGAGATACACATTACTTCACATTAAAAGTGATGCAAAAGCTCTGAAAGTCACTGAACATTATTTGAATTATTTAACATATTCTGTCATAAAATAAAAAATTTACTTCATATGCTCTCTATTTGAGTTGATAAAAATAAAAGGAGATTCAATGCAGGCTATCATAAAATGAATCAGTTTGAGTCTTCCACTACCTCCTCATATTAAATGTTCTAAATTGAGTTCTCATGGGATGGCCTAGTGATTGTGACATGGAACTTTGAGATGCTTTGGACCAGAGCTCATTAATCACAATGAGGTCCAACTACTACTACTGCTGCTGATGTTAATGCTCTCTTTGTTTTCTAAAGTGAAAGAAAGGAAAAGGACTAGAAGAGGGCTGTTAGTTTTGGTAATGGAGAAATGATGCAAGAGGCTCAGATTATGTCATGGGGCTTTCAGTTCTTTGTGCCCAGCCATAGCCGCAAATTTCCAGAAATTTAGATTGCCCCAACAAGACACCAGCTACAGAACTCTAATCTCGACTCAAAGAACTCAGCAAAACTATCATCATAGCCTGATTGTTTCCTCTTGAATGAGCGTGTAACTCTGTTTGAATTGCATTGAAACACACCCAGTGAGGACCAAACTAGCACAACCGAAACATGTGCACAATGCATTATAGACACAAGAATATTGCTTATGTAGAAACAGTCGTCTAGTTTAAATTTAAAGCAAAAATAAGTCACCAGAATGTCTGAGATGGTCATCCACACGGAGAAGTTCAACGCAAAGAGAAATCACCAGAACGTCCGAGCTGGTCATCCACACAGAGAATCATCTCTCACAATATTATTATTATTTTATTATTTTCTTGTATATTTCGAAGGGTTGTTGGTCTTTTTGGTTATCAATGGAGAAATCATGGGCAGAGTAGAGAGGGGCAACCACTCTTTACAGAAAATCCCAATCTCTCTGATGCCTCATTCTTCTTTCTTTCTAGGCTATGCTTAGTTGATACTGAACAAATAAGATTACACATTAGGACTGCAAGATGATTTATAGCTTGTAGTAGAAAATCGCAGGTTCAACATATCTCAAAATTGAACCACGGAAAGATTCTCTCTCTCTCTCTCTCTCTCTTTCTTTTCAAGCAAATGGGGCTCAGATGTATGCTATGATAAGGAAAAACAGAAGACAATCACGCCATGGCTGCAAACACCGGTTGCATACAAGAGACGAAGCAGCAATAACAAGCCATACCGGGTCGCCACACCATGATACGGATTGGATAATCTCAATGCCCAAATTGATTAGCCCAGAAATAGAAAAACCATCATTACTATCTTTTTATGTAAATTTCATCAACAGTCAATACCGTAAAACAAACACACAGATGAAACACAAAGATCTCAAAGTAAACATGTTAAATCCATTTTGGTTTCTACAGTTTTTACTTTTTCATAAACAAGGGGTGTTGGTTGTTTTATAATGGAGGAAAATCAGTGGCGCAACAGAGAGGGGCAACAACCCTTTACAGAAAATCTCACTCACTGTTTTGCCTCATTTCAGGGGTAACCTTTTCCCATTTGGGGTTAATTCTTTGGCTTGACAGCTAAATCATCGGCAATTCTAAGAAGACCCTAGAAATCCCCCAAAATAAGCAGGAACTCACTACCCTCTCTAACTTCACAAGGTAGGGGTAAGGTTGCGTACACACCACCCTCCCCAGACCCCAATATCAAAAGAGAATACGAGGGACTACCAAAGAAAAAGAATATTTGCACGTTTACTATAATAAACAGGGAAAAGATTGAGAAGGCAAATGTCATTAGGAAGTAGTTTGATAGGAAAATAAGGTTGCATACACACCACCCTCCCCAGACCCCAATATCAAAAGAGAATACGAGGGACTACCAAAGCAAAAGAATATTTGCACGTTTACTATAATCAACAGGGAAACAATTGAGAAGGCAAATGTCATTAGGAAGTAGTTTGATAGGAAAAAATTATCTTAGAAAATAGTAATTGAGCACAAGATGAAACTAACCAAAACTGACTATAATGTTGAAGTACTTGGTAGCCTCAGCAACATGCTTACAGTTTAATAAAGAACCTGTCAGAAAACTCAGCACTGATCCTGAACCCATAGCCAGCAAATTGATCAACATTTAAACAGTAAGTTTCAAGGGCGAGCTTTATGGTGGCAGGATACCGATAACCCTAGCGCCTTAGTTCAAATTCCCAAAAAAAATCACTTGTTTGAATACCTGAGAGAAGTGCAAAGACCTCCCTGGATGGTTAGGAAGCCCTACATAATTGACCTTCTTCAATCGTGGATAGGAAGATAAATATTCAGTAATTACTTATGCATTCTCTTGCAAGATATTGAAATTATTGAGTTAGAACACTGTGATGTGCCAGAATTTTACGAACCACCTTAACTTCTCTGCACAATATAAAGATAAAGATGCAGTTGTATAAGATTGTTCTCGAAGATATGCGAAATAGAGATTTATCTAAGTAAGAAGGAGAAGAACAATTTTATTGCGAGAAACGTTTTTGTCAAAAAATGATAATGTTTTTGTTGGTATTTCTCACTATCTTTTCCTTTATTTATGTTGACGTGATTTTTTTTGGTGATAGCTATCTATGTAGTTTGAATTTGTAACAAATATTTAGCTTTAGTAGAAAAAAATTTAATGCTAAGTTACCAAAATTATGGCTTCATTGAATGATGTGTCGTGCACACACAAGAAATATTGAAATAGAGATGCTAAATTTGGAATAGTAAGTTTTGCGGTAAACTGCAATAGAAATATGAGATAAATTATCAAGAAAAATAGTTATAAGTCACTCTATAATGATTATTGTTGAAGAACTTTATCTCACCCCCTACCCCAAACTCTTGAAATAGATGTTAAAATTGTGACTTAGTTTGAAAAATATATATATAAAGATCAATGTTTATGTAACAGCCTGTTCCTGTCATTATGAAAAAGCCGGGAAGGAATTTGGGTCAGAAAACTTCTGAGTAGTAACTTGGAAAATTCTAGCCTAGGCCAGACTTGGACGAAATCTAAGTCAGGTGAGGTCTAGGGATATCTGGTAATGGATGGAGGATTTAATTATGACTTTAATCACGTGAGTGGATAGCCAAGACGTTAAGGAGCCTGTACGGCTTTACCAAATCGAATTCGGGCGAGTAGAACTCCCGAAACTGATCTTGGCGTGAAAGGGTAGTTTTAGAACGTCCAGGTTTGGAAGTGTGTTATGAAATGGGAAATTGAAACTCAAATTCCGAGCTTCTATCTCCATGCAAGCCGTCGGGACCCGATTAATCCCGCCAGTGTGGGGCTGCTGTGGCGGGATGGGGCCAGTCGTGGTGGGACAGTCGCGACTTAAGTCGGGGAAAAACCCCAATTTCGTTATTTTATGCAAAACTTCATTCTTAAGAGCTAAGGGACGACCCATGATAGTTTCTTGACAGATTTTTACGACATCTAGTGCTAAAGGTAAGGAAATTACTCCCCTAATCCGTATTTCGATTCTTAGAGCTTAGAATCTTGGGTAATTATCGTTGGGGGAGGGTTTTGGCCTGAAGATTAATGGTGGGAAAAGCTCCAGTGGAACATTAGGATCATGAGCTTGGCCTTGGGTTGATATTTTGATATAATCCGGGTAAATTAGGCCTTATTTATTGATCCTTGCGTTAATTACTTATTTATAGACCAAGAACAAGCTGAAAGACTTCGGAAAGAGAAAGCTCAAGTGTCTTAGGAGTATTTAGGCTTGGTTTCAAGGTTGGTGATGGTTCGATTTCCTGTTGTGTGATATATGCCGGTTAATTGCTTCATTGTATGCATGCATGTATGTGAATAGGGAAATGTGAATCAATCTAATAAACTGATTATGTGTGAACAATTACATGCCATGAACCTATTACTTGATTGTATGACTATGAGCATTGTTCTTTACGGGCATGATTGTGATTGTGGTTGTGCTGACTAGATCGGGTGTCACGTTTCGATACATATATTGGATCGGGTGTCACGTTCCGACATATATATTGGATCGGGTGTCACATTCTGACACATGTATATTGGATCGGGTGTCACGTTCTGACACACTAACAGTTTGGGTGTGAGTTCCTGAGAGGACCACTTGTGATTATTACGTTCATATCTAATTGACATTGATATTGGAAAATTTTATGTTGCTCCTAAAATGATAACTGAATTATGCATTCTGTATATGTGTGTTTACTGTTTTGTAATTACTTGCGTATATTGTGCCTACCGGAGTAGCCGCATGATCCTACCAGTGCACTGTGGTTTGTATACTGATACTGCACTTGCTCTTTCTTTGTTGAGTACAGGGCATCTTCAGGCGGCTACTGACATACCTCAGTTAGGAGATCACTAACCGAGACCGAATTCAAGGATGAGCCAGTTCTTTCAGGCTGCCATGGATCCCTCTTAGTTTAGTCCAATCTTTTCAAACTTAGGCTATTTATTCATTCAGACATTTTGCTTATGTTTAGTTTTCGGGGTCGCACCCCCTTTTCTTAGACTTGTTGGTTAACAGAGTTTTGGTACAATGACTTTCAGTTCTAGGGGTTGAATTTCCGCGATAGTTGTTTGTTAAACCTTCGGAGTTTATGGGAACTCCGTATTTATTTAGTTATTTAAACCTGCTTCCGTATCTTTAAATATTTTAAGTCTCTTAGAAATTGCTTAGATGGGTTGTAGTAATGGTTCTCCCATCGGAGGGTTAGTGTGGGTACCAATCACGGCGGTTTGGGTCGTGACAGTTTACCATATAAATTAAAATAGGTAGTTTTAGAATTTTCTATTACATTTCTACTTATGCACAAACTCTAAAAACTTATGAACAAAAGAGTGATAAAATAAATAAATTTAGAAACACGTGATAGAAATAACGGTAAAAGAATGAAGTAAGAGGAAAGAACTAAAGATGTGCTCTTGGGCTTCTTAGCCAAAGCCTTGGCCTGCCCATCACGTCGAACTCCTTCTACTTTCTTCACAAAGTCGGTCACTTCATTAAGACTTTTACCTGCAGAGGTCATGTGAACAGACAATACCTGTAGCTCTCAGAGTTTAATCCCTTGACGAATAGACGAATCCTCCCCTCTTCTTGTCCAACCTCTTCCTCGTTCTCGACTTCCACATTCTTTCTATCTCTTCATGATGCGCAGCAGGGGCCTCTTTTCCGGGAGCATTTTCAACTAGGGCTCCACTCTTGGTAGGTGCTACCCTTCCTCAGCCTCTACCCCTACCTCGACCGCAGCCTCTTGATGCGGGCTCCTCAGCTGGCTCGTTAGTGGGGGCTATGGGCCTGACTCCATTGAAACACGTGTTAACCATCTGCGGACAAAAGAGTGAAAGAGATTAGATACCAATTTGGATCGCCAGATACCAATTGGAATCAAGTCATAGCACGAAGGAAGAAAATGACAGAGAGATTTCCTAAAGTCATGTAGCCTCTAAAAGAAAAGTACAGACGTCTCCATACCATTCCGCAAGACTCTACTAGACTCGTTTTGGTACAACGAGATCAACGAACCTAGGGCTCTGATACCAACTTTGTCACGACCCAGACCGTCGTGATTGGCACCCACACTAATCCTTCGGTGGGAGAACCATTACTACAACCCAACTAAGCAAAGTAACGAAAAATAGAACATTTAAAGATACGGAAGCAGGTTTAAATGTTTAAAGAAATATAGAGTTCCCATAAACTCTAAAGTTTAACAAAAACAACTACCAAAACATTTGTGGAAAACAACTCCTAGAACCTGAAAGTCATTGTACCAAAACTCTAATTTCAACCAGACTAAGGAAAAATGGTGCAACCCCTAAACTAACATAAGAAAAGCCTAACTAAACAATCCGAGTCCGAAAAGAGTGGACTTAAACAAGAAAGATCCATGGCAGCCTGAAAGAACTGGCTCGCCATTGAATCCGGTCTTCGATCAATAGTCTCCTAACTGAGGTCTGTCAGTAACCGCCTGAAGATGTCCTGTACTCAACAAAGAACAAGAAAGTGCAGTATCAGTACACAACCATAGAGTAATGGTAGGATCACACGGCTACTCCAGTAAGTGAAATACAAGCAAGTAATTACAACACAGTAAACACATATATACAAAATGCATCATTCAGTTATCATTTCAAGAGCAATGTACAATTCCACATTATCAATAACAAGTAGATACGACAGTTACAATGGTCCTCTCATGGAACCCACACCCAAACTGTTAGTGTGTCGGAACGTGACACCCGATCCAATATATGTATCGGAACGTGACACCCGATCCAATATATGTATCGGAATGTGACACCCGGTCCAACATATGTGTCGGAACGTGACACCCGATCCAATGCATGTGTCGAAACGTGACACCCGATCCAATCAGCACAACCACAATCACAATCACATCCATAATGAACAATACTCAAATCATACAATCAAGTAACAGGTTCATGGCATGTATTGTTCACACATCATCATTTCATTAGATTGGTTCACATTTCCCCTATTCACATACACGCATGCAATATAATGTAGCGATCAACCGGCATATATCACACAAATAGGAAATCAAACCATCACTTACCTCCAAACCAAACTTGAATCCTCTTAAGACACTTGAGCTTTCCTTTTCCGCTTGTTCTTGGTCTAAACATAAGTAAATTATGCAAAGATCAATAATTAAGATCTAATTGACTCGGATTATAACAAACCCAATAACCCAACACCAAACCCATGATCCTAATGTGCAGCTAGGGCTTTTTCCCACCATCAATTTCAGGCCAAAACCCTCCCCCAATGATAATTACCCAAGAATCTAAGTTCTACGGATCAAAAAATAGATTAGGGGAGTAAAATCCTTACCTTTAGCACTAAAAGTCGTGGAAAACTGTCAAGAAATCGCCTTGGGTCGTCTCCTAGCTCTCAAGAATGAAGTTTGCAGAAAATAAATGAAATTGGGTTTTTCCCCGACTTAAGTCGCGACTGGCCCGCTACGGCGGACCCCAACTTGCCACAGCGGCCCCCCCGGCGGGAATAATCCCACCCCGGTGGCTAACACGGAGACAGAAGCTCAGGATTTGAGTTCCAAGCTCCCATTTCACAACACACCTTCAACCCTTGACATTCAGAAACTACCCTTTCACGCCAAGATCAGTTTCGAGAGTTCTATTGGCGCGAATTCGATTCCGTAAAGTCGTACAGGCTCCTTAACGTCTTGGATATCCACTCATGTGATCGAATTCATAATTAAACCCCCCCTCATTACCAGATTTTCCTAGACCTCACCTGACTCAGATTTCGTCCAAATCTGGACTAGGCTACAAATTTTCAAGTCACTACTCAAAAGTTTTCTGGCCCAAATTCTTTCCCCATTAGCTTTTGTATAACGACGTAAACAGGTCGTTACAATAATAAAAATAAAAATAGTTAAAATAGGATAGTTTTACTTGGAGTAGCTATAATTAACACATTTTCAATGCAAATTTATCCTCAATATCTTATTATATATCTAATAGGAGACAAAAATTATCACAAAAACAACATTAAATTAATAAAATTATTTTAAAACATAAAATAAAATTGAAAACATAAAAAAATCAAAAATTGATTTTAAAGTTAATTGCATTCATTTTTAGAGATAAAATGGTTAGAACTCTCCTTATTAATCTCAAATATTTTTCTTTAAAATAGATGAAATTGACAAAAAATAAATAAATTAAGGACAACTAATTTTAGCCAAAGTGTCAGAAAATGAATAGCAATTTAAATATTTGATTTTTCAAAAATATAATATTAAAAAAATTAAAAAAATAAGACAGTTTTAAGTTTAATGTTACAAGTTGTGAATCTTATTGTACATACATAACAAATAATCTTACAACAATTTAAGATGAAGAAAACAAATTTTCATTCATGTTTCTTTTTATATGGTTAGATAAATGACATTGGAATGAGTCCAAATGAGAAAAGCCCAAAGAAGAAGATGATGAAACGTTTCAAATGCCTTAAAAAGTGTTTTATTTTTGTGTTATAGACACATCACTTTTATCGTTTGTATTTATTTGATGTATGTTTTTTTTTTAAAATATTTATTTTCAAACATTGTAACTATGACCACTTAACAACTATTTATTTATTTGTAAAAATAAATTACTGTTTTAAATAATGTTTTTCTGTTTCCTATGTTTATTTTATTTAGGTTTATTTTATTATTAATTATAGTGCATAAATAAAATGCAACTTAATAAAAAACAATTACAACAAAAATTACTTAAATATAAACACAAGGAAATGCTTCATTTTGTGTATTTAATTAATTTCAATAATAAATATGAAATACACTTATTAACTATGGATTACATATTAAAGAATTAATATAATTTAATTAATTTGTCCATTAATAATTTGACTCGAATTAAAGCCATTAAATAAATTTATTTGAAGTTTCTGATTTTGAATTTTTACATATGTAGAAATGTTTAAATTTGTTTTTACTTTTATAGTATTTAACATTAATTTCATATGAAAAGTTAGAATTTGATTAATTTTTTTAAAAAAAAGAAATTATATTAATAGTTCAACATAAATATATTGTAAACTAAAAAAGGATCTCTGAAGACTGGCGGTAATCCGCGCGGTCAACTTCAATCTCTAGTTTAGCATCCGAAACTAAGGGAATAAATCCGAATCGAAATATATATGAATATTTATATAGTTTTATGATTGTATGGAAGGATCTATCCTTTGACCCGAGCAAGGGGCCTGTCAAGATTTAATACGTATTTTTATTAAGCCCATGTGTCTAGCAGTTCTAACCGGGTATAGGAGCCCTTTTTTCAACTCCTTAACGGGCTTAGAACCACGGCTGGCTAGACGAAGTCACAAAGACAAAGCCAATAAAAATAGTATCGAATCTGGCTGTACCACCATCTTGAAACCAAATCAAGAAACCATATATAAATTTATTTATATTTAGATAAAGTCTAGACCTTTCTTAGTGAATATAAAAGAGAAGTTAGTTAATCGACATAGATATGAATCTTTTAGCTGGACATAGTCACGGCTTTGATCGGAGAAATACTAAAAGAAGAAATTAAAAGAAAAATATAATACCTTGTAGAGATGGCCGACTGCAAGGCCTATGAGCAAACTTTACAAATTTATTAACTTCCAGCCAGTATCTGGTGAACTAAAAACTTTACAAGTTTTAGAGATTTACAATTGGAGAGAGAAAGTAGAGAGAGGGGTTCCTAAACTTCTGCCTAACAAACTGAAAAACAAACCTATATATAGAAAAAGAAAAAAACATTTTGAATCTTTGTACAGTATCGTTGGGTCCCATCTGTTCCCTTAACAGTATATCTACTGTTGATCAACAGTGTATATACTGTTGATGATGGCTTTTACTGTAGAGACGACTCTATTGTTTGTCCTTTTCCTTTAATTTTCGGAGGAAATCTTCCGCTTTTCTCAGAGTATCTTCTGATGTAGTTTTTTCTGACTCACTAGGTTGAGCTTCTTGAATATCATCTGTGACGTCATCACTTGTCTCACTTCTCATAGAAGTGTTCGATATTTCATATTGAGTGATATTGAGAAGCAGACTCCTCTTAACTTCTTCCAAATATCTGTTGATCATTTCTTCTTTATCTCCATCTTGGATAGATATTTTTCTGGCAATATGCCTGACCGAGCTATCAGCAATTATTCCCTTTTGGGGAGTAATACAATATTCTTGAATCTTTGTTGCAATAAGATCCAGCAGTTCTTGTTCTTGTCCATATAATGTTTTTGTTTTGGGATTTTTTTTCATCAATTTGTCTCAAAAATTATTATAAAAAGTTTTGTATAAACAAGGAATATGTTCCTCGGTGAATCCCACTTCCGGGGTCCATTTATGAATCCAAGGGATAGAGAATTTAATAAAAAAATAAATTTGGTCTATTTTTTCTATATAACAGATATGATCTGTATGGTATAACTCATTTAGGTCCGGTGAGACTTTAACTCATTCTTTATATAATTTAAGAAATGGATCAGGCAAAATTTTTGTAGTTGGGCCGTGGTATGACCACCAATTCAAAATCCAATTAGGAATTGGTCCTGCAAATATCTTTGCACATATTTTTATAAACCACGTGTGTTTATGTCTATCATTATTGTAATAGAGGACTTTATCAAAAACTTGAATATAGTCCCACTAGGTGAAACTCATAGCAATTTTGTTTAGGCTGATCTGCCTTTCTTTCATAGTGGGTATACCCCAGTCTTAAACAGATATAATCAGTTTAATTATCATTTTTGAGAAGTTATAAACATTCTCACTGCTATTGTAACCTGAAAAGTGTTGAAATTCAACACTATCAGTGCTTATTAATATAGTCTCATAATACGATCGGGTTTTGTATGACTCACCCGGGAAATATAATCCGTTGATTAGGTATCGCTGAAATATCTTTCAGGGTTCTTCTTTTCTCTGAATTTCAGAGTTTTCCAAAAGAAATATCATTTCTTTTTTTGATAACTTTTCATAAGACTTGATATCATCATTGTCTTCTTTAGCTATTGATGCAAAAGTATCACTTTACTTTTGAGACAAATATACCTGTAGCTGTGCGTATAACAGACTGTTTTCTGGAATATCTTCCAGATGTACTGAAGATGAAGCCTCACTTTGAGAGACTTTGAGTTTATCAAACTTCTTCTTCCCATTTTGTATAACTAGGGAGTTAGAAGAGGATCCGTAGGATGAACTTGGGGATGATCTTCCCCTTGTATTTTTATTCGTACCTCTGCCCTTGGTAGTCCAAGGAGGGTCCATCCTGCAAACATAAATAATAATAAATAAAGTTGTGCATTCAAGGTTTTGTGGAGAAACCACTTAGTTGAGGGTGCTACTTGGGAGGCCGAGGCTGATATAAGTCCCACTATCCTCACCTTTTTCATCCTATTCTAGCTTGAGGTAACGAGTTCCTCTTGGTTTGCTTATGTTTGAAGTCATGTGTGTTTTATGTGGTTCCATGATTTTCTTATGATTATGCATGTTCATGAATTGCTTATGTTGTGAAAGAAATGACTTATGTGAATTATTTTCCTCATGTTGTTGTGCATTGAGTATGAGTTTCCTATATACTTCATGAGATGAGTTGTTGAACGTGGCTTGAATTGGAGTGGAGATTTCCTCCTAGAATATGTGCTTTTTGAGATTGAATTGCATATGAGCTCCATGAGATTGTGTTGAGCATGCTATCAAGTTTGGAGATGATAGTTCCTCCTTATATGTAAGAAATCTGAAAATTTCATGCATATTAGGTTGTTAGATGTAGTTCCTACTTCCTTGTGGTGCATTGAGTATAGTTAAGCATGGAGATGAAGTTCCTCCTTAGTTGTGTGCATTTTGATGAGTTGCATGCATGATGGGATGCTAGTCTTGAGTATTTTCGTTAAAAAAGTGCTTAGAATCTCATTCGACGATGAATAATCCCACGGGGGAGATATAGTAACACCCCGTAGCCTAAAGAGGGATGCCTAGAAAATTTTAGAATTCTCAAGTGCCACCCACGAGGGCCAACCACGCCCTGTAGGGAGCCTCATGGATGGGCACCATGGGAAAACTGCATAAAGCAGAACCACGGCCAGGACCCACCCCCCGTGGATGGTTCCACGGCCCGTGGTTGGGGTCGTAGGTCCAAGGCCTGAAAATCCAATCCCAGACGAGGAACCACGGTTGACCAGGATGGACCGTAGGTCCATCCACAGTCAGTCAGTCGTGGTCTCGTGGGTCAGGAGCTGGACGGTTATTTAGGGACTTAAGGGTCTTTTCTGGATTTAATTAGAACTAAGTGGTGTTGTTTTGAATAAATGTAGACCACCTATATAAGTATTTTTAACCCCTAAAATCCCTCAATTAAGTCATTCTCTCAAAATCCCAAAAGAATTCCGAAGAAGAAGGGAGAAGAGGAAGCTAGGTCAATTTTAAAGTCTCCAATCTTCAAGCTTTTGTGGGCATTGTGACTAAGGTATGATGACTTTTCATCCATGGGATACTTTCTCCCATGGAGTCCCCTAGAATTCCCCAATTTGATGAAGAACGTCCCCAATTTAGTTTGAGTTTCTTCCAATATTGTGGGTTATGATGAATGTGGATCCAAATAGTTGGATTATGATTGTTTATTATTGAATTGATAGAATTACATGTTTTTAGGATGAAATTACATGTATCCATGCCTATTCCATGATTTGACCTAGAATTGATATGATTGGGTTGATGCCATGAAGGGAAACTTTGTGGGTTTAAGGCTTGTCCTTATAGGATTGATGAATTGTGATGATAATTGCTTGAGATTAGATCATAGATGATGATCATGAGATCTAGGGCTTTGGGAGTAAAGCTTATGATGTGAATTGTTAGTAATTAATGTTATTGTTGAGAAAGGGATACTTCCCACATGAATTTCCTAATTATGAATGTATGAATGTGAAAGGTTTGGTCACATAAATGATTCTAAATTGAAAGGATTGCTCACCTAAAATGAATCTAGACTAAAATACTAAATGAATGATGAGGCTAGAGACGACTACCCTTGACCTCTATATTGAAGGATATGTGGTGATTTCCCATACTCCTTAGAATTGAAGAAGAGGTGATTCCATATGTTCCTATTATGATGAATGGACACGGAGGCGAGTATCCATGATCCTTATGAAATGATGTGGAGGTGAGTACCCGTGTCATATAATGTGATTGTGGAGGCGAGTACCCATGATCTTAAGGTAAGTAAGGCAAGAGGCGAATACTCGTTAGCCTTTGTAAGTTAGGCAATGAGGTGAATCCCCATGTCTTTAAATGTAAGTATAAACTAATGTGAATTATCTTATGAAGAATGAATAGCTTGGATTGTTCCTTGAGGTACCTTCCATGAGGTAAGTTGACTAAGAGGTGATGACCCAAGTCTTGACTAAGGTTAAGTGAGGTTACTTAAGGAAGTATTTATCTCTTATTATGATGATTATTATGTCTTGATTAAGCTTATGCTTTATGTGATATGTTGATTAATTGTTATGTTTATGTTTTTTTATGCTAGCCATCATATTTAGTACTCAATTGTACTAACACATACTCTTGCCTACATTCTTATCAAATGTAGGGTCCGGCGACATAAATTCTCGCACTCGGGGTAAGCTCTCTTGTTGATCAAGGAAGTGAAGATTTGGTGAGTCCTCATTGTGTTCGAGGATGTGATCACACTTTCTCTTATGTCTTTCTTTATATCTTGGACTATTGTATGGGCTGCGTACCAAAAATTTATTCATGTTGTTTAGATGGTTTGAGACTATGGTATTAGACCTTCGCTCGTTTTATAAAAGACTTCGATTGTGTTGAAATGTTTTAAATTTTTCACACAATTTTCTATTACTTTATGTTATGATATGCTAGGTGGCTTGTATCAGGCCTCTCGGGGTCTTATATGCCTTGTTGCATCTAGGGGGTACCCCTGGGTCGTGACAATAGCCCGCAAAGCATTAAGGGAAAATCTAGATGTCATTCATGTTATGTGGCCAAGTTTCATAGAACATATAGACAATCTCATCTATAAGCTTTCTTGAGTCATAAATATACTTTCATGAACATGCAGTCTTTTCAATAATTCATAGGCTTCATCATGTTTTCAAAGTCAAAGCATCTTCAAATTCATTCACATCTATTTCATAAAGAGAAGACATGCAAATTTTCATAAATACATTTTTCATAGTTCAAGACCCACATTATATCAACATAGCTTAGAAAACATGGGTTATGCATAAGTTCATGGGAAATCAACTTAAAAACATGTAATTACTTCAATTCATGCATAAAAAGTCATAAATCAATCAAATAAATCAACATTAAAGAGAAGCTGTAGCAATTGAAGAAATACCTAACTTAATTGGGGAATTTGACTTTACAAAATTGGAGAATTTCGGAACTCCATGTATGAAAACTATCATATCTTAATGCCAAAAGCTTGGAAACAATGGAGGCTTAGGAGGCTTGATCTTCAAACCCTAGCTTTCTTCTTCAACTTCTAGAGAGATAAATATTTGAGAGGAGGAGCTTGATCTTCTATTGGAAATTTAAGAGACTGAATTGAGTTTGGGTGATTTGGGGGTTTAAAATCATTATATAGGCTATTAGAGAGCAAAACAACATAGTATTGAGTTAAAACAATTGGGAAAAGACCCAATAACCCTTGACTTATAAACTGACAAAGTGCCATCTACTACGAGACTGACGGACCGTCGTTGGAACTACCGTCCGTCGACTGGGTTCGTCGTTCATGGTCTTCCCGATAGGTCTTCACTAAAATGAGCATAACTTTTTACTCCAAGCTTAAATTTTAGAAAAATTGGTGGCGTTGAAAAGTGGATTCAATTATCTTTAATTTGATAGGTTATCGACCACCTAATTCATTTTATGCTAAAATATATGACCGTTTAAAGTTGACGCAAAAACCCTTTCTTTCAAAAAAATTATCGTCCCTCATCAACGGCCAGACCTACGGTCTGTGGTTCCACCTACTGACTGTCCTGGTCGGCCGTCGTTCATTTCAAAGACTCAATCTTTGAACCATGAAAGACGGAGCTGACGTACGGTTCGTGGTTCAATCGATGGGCCGTAAGTTTGGGACTCACCTACGAAACCTATCAACGGCTCGTGGAATGTATGACGGGCCGTCCTGGTGAACCATCACATAGTATTGAAACTAGACATTTTGAAAATAATCTAACTCGTGGACCACTCCACCATCGACAGATCGTCGTCCCGCCTACCGGCCGTATATGGTGTCGTCGATCTTGAAACTAGTTCTGAGAAACACTTAAATTTTCTTGCCTTTTTGAATCCAAGGTGTTACAGTATAAATCTATAAAGTCTCTCTCCTAATCCTTATCTGATGCTCTACAGGATATGGCTACTCGAAGAGCTTATACTAGAAGGAATGTAAGGGAGAATGTGGAACAAGAAGCTCCTTCTCAAGCTCCTCAAGCTCTGGTCGATCCTTTGGCCGAACAAGTGACTAATGTGGAGTTTATGGCTGCTTTCCAAGTATTGGCCCAAACCATGAAGGCCCAAGCCAATAGAGAGGTTACGGTCCCCATGAACCCAAATGTGGGTACGACAACATCTAGAGTGAGGGACTTCACTAGGATGAATCCTCCGTAGTTTTATAGTTCTAAGGTTGAGGAAGATCCTCAAGATTTCATTGATGAGGTCTACAAAGTGTTGATGATAATGGCGGTGACGCTGGTGGAAAAGGCGGAATTGGCCACTTATCAACTTAAGGGAGTTTCTCAAATTTGGTACAACCAATGGAAGGGGGGGAGACCGGATGATGCAGGTCCTCTCGATTGGGAAAAGTACAAAGTTGCTTTCCTTTAAAGGTTCTTTCCCCTTAAGATGAGAGAGGAAAAGGTGCTTGAATTTATCAACCTTCGCCAAGGAAGTATGAGTGTGAAAGAATATGCTTTGATGTTGACACAACTATCGAGGTATGCTCCTAATATGGTTTCCGATCTTAGGGCAAGGATGATCAAGTGTGTTTCAGGTGTGTCTGAAATGGTGGTGAAGGAATGTCGTACCACTATTCTATTAATTATATGGACATTTCTCATCTAATGGTTCATGCTCAATAAATTGAAGAGGAGAAACTTAAGGAAAGGTCTAGGGGGGTGAAGAGGGCTACGACCGGTGATGGTAACTTCTCACTTTCAAGGTCCGCTGGACAAAGTCATCCTAAGTTTTGACAAAGGTTTTTCAGTCAAGGTTCCTCCAATGCTCCTCCTAAGTTCAACAAAGATAGGGTGTGTAACACTAAGACTCAAGGAGGAAATGGTTGTGGATCTTCATTGCCTATGTCTACTTGTGCTAGGTGTGGAATGAAGCATGAGGGTAAGTGCTTAGCCGGCATGGATGGTTGTTTCAGTTTTTGTAAAAGTAATCATAAGATGAGGGATTTCCCGATGCTTTGGGCTAAAGGAAGAGAAGGTAAACAAGCTCCTCCTAGTGTTTCGAGTTCCAATGCTCCCAAGAAAAACCAATTCTATGCACTTCAGACTCATGGTGAACAATAGGGTTATCCCGATATGGTTACCGGTATGTTGAAAGTCTTCCAAGTTGATGTTTATGCTTTACCTGACCCCGGTGCTACCTTGTCTTTTGTGACGCCAGATATGGCTATGAGGCTCGCTATTCTTCCGGATGTGTTGTTAGATCCCTTTTCTTTCTCTACCCCTGTTGTGATTCTATTGTGGTTAAGAGGGTCGATAGAAAGTGTCCCATCTCCTTGTCCCATAGGTTTACTCATGTTGACCTCATAGAACTTGATATGTTAGATTTTGATGTTATCCTTGGTATGGATTAGGTGCATTCATGTTCTGCTTCTATTGATTGTAGAACTCGTGTAGTCAAATTTCAGTTTCCAAATGAGCCTATCCTAGAGTTGGAAGGGGGCAAATTATATGCCTAAGGTTCAGTCTGTCTCTTGTCTTAAAGCTAGAAAGATGATTTCTAACGGCTGCATATACCATCTAGTTAGGGCGAGGGATATAGATTCTGAAACCCCTACTCTTGAGTCGGTCCCCATTGTTAGTGAGTTTTCGGAAGTATTTTTAGATGATTTATCCGGTATTCCTCCCAAAAGGGAAATAAATTTTAGTATTGACCTTTTCCCAGATACGCAACCTATTTCTATTCCTCCTTACTGAATGGCTCCGGCAAAGCTTATGGAATTGAAAGAGTGATTGAAAGATTTGTTGGATAAAGGTTTATCCGACCGAGTATATCTCTATGGGGTGCTCTAGTCTTGTTTTTTAGAAAGAAGGATGGTTCTCTTCGTATGTGTACAGACTATCCGCAATTAAATAAGGTTACCGTTAAGAATAAGTATCCTCTCCCAAGGATAGATGATTTGTTTGACCAGCTTCAAGGGGCATGTTACTTTTCCAAGATTGACCTTCGATCGGGATATCACCAATTGAGGTTGAAGGAAGATGATATTCCAAAAATGACTTTTAAAACCCGGTATGGTCATTTTGAGTTTTTGGTGATGTCATTTGGCTTGACTAATGCTCTGGTAACTTTTATAGATTTGATGAATAGCGTCTTTAGACAATACCTTAACATGTTTGTGATTGTGTTCATCGATGATATACTGATTTATTCGAGAAGTGAGGATGATCACATCAATCATTTAAGGATTGTGTTGCAAGTTCATAAAGACCAACGACTCTTTGCAAAGTCTAGCAAATGTGAGTTTTGGCTAAGGTCCGTGGATTTTCTTGGTCACATTGTTTCAAGTAAGGGTTTTGATGTAGATCCTAAGAAGATGGATGTGGTCAAGACTTGGCCTAGACCTCTATCCCCTTCAGAAATTAGGAGTTTCTCGGGTTTAGCAAGTTACTACAGAAGATTTGTTTAGGGGTTTTCTTCTATTGCTTCTCCATTGATAGCATTGACCCAAAAGAAGCCTAAGTTCATATGGTCTGAAGCATGCGAAAAGAGCTTCCAAGAATTTAAGGATAGACTTACTTACACTCTGGTATTGACTTTACCAGAAGGTACTGATGGTTTGGTATTTTATTGTGATGCCTTGGGAATTAGGCTAGGGTGTGGTTATACAAAACTGGGAAAGTCATTGCCTATGCTTCAAGGAAACTTAAGATTCTTGAGAAAAAAATATCTTACCCATGACCTCAAACTAGCGGCAGTTGTGTTTGCTCTTAATATCTGGAGGCATTATTTGTATGGTATGTTGATGTTTTAACCGACCACAAGAGTTTGCAGTATGTGTTTAATCAGAAGGATCTAAATCTTCACCAAAGAAGGTGGCTTGAGTTATAGAAGGATAATGATATGAATGTTCTCTATCACCCTGGTAAGGCGAATTTGGTTCGAGATATTCATAGATTGGCCCGGTTGGGTGTTCAGTTAGTGGACTCTACTAAAGGTGGTGTTATGGTTCACAATGGGTCAGAATCGTCGTTTGTGGTGGGTATGAAATCCAAGCAAGGTCTTGATACGACTATGGTTGAATTAAAGGAATCAGTGCTTAAAAAGTCCGTTGAGGCTTTCTCCAAAGGGGGAGATGGTGTACTTAGATGTCAAGGTCGTTTGTGTGTTACTAATGTTGACAACTTGAGGGAACAAATCTTATCAGAAGCCCATAGTTCTCGATCTTCCATTCACCCAGGAGCCACCAAGATGTACCGTGACTTGCAGGAGATCTATTGGTGGAATGGGATGAAAAATGATATTGCGGAATTTGT
Organism: Solanum etuberosum; assembly: GCA_029582245.1. Taxonomy (NCBI): domain Eukaryota; kingdom Viridiplantae; phylum Streptophyta; class Magnoliopsida; order Solanales; family Solanaceae; genus Solanum; species Solanum etuberosum. The sequence goes on from JAJONR010002897.1 coordinate 59,312, forward strand.
GGCTAAGTGTCCTAATTGTCAACAAGTGAAAGTTGAGCATCAGAAATCGGGAGGTTTGTCCCAAGACATTAGCATTCCTACTTGGAAGTGGGAAGATCTTAATACTGACTTCATTGTTTGTTTTCCTCGCACCCGATGGCAACCTTACTCGATTTGGGTTATAGTAGATCGGATGATGAAATCCGCTCATTTCATTCTTGTCCAGGTATCTTATTCGGTGGAGGACTATGCTATGTTGTACTTGAGGGAAATGGTAAAGTTGCATGGAGTACCTTTATCCATTATCTCCGATCGTGGTACCTAATTCACTTCTCAGGTTTGGAGATCTTTTCAAAAGGGTCTTGGTACTCGTGTTAAGCTTATTACAACCTTTCATCCACAAACCGATGGGAAAGCGGAGGGTACTATCCACACTTTAGAATGTATGTTGGGAGCTTCTGTGATTGATTTCAAAGCTAATTGGGATGATCACTTGCCATTGATTGAGTTTGCATATAACAATAACTATCACTCAAGTATTGGTATGGCTCCATTTGAGGCATTATATGGTAGGAGGTATAGATCTCCTATAGGTTGGTTTGAAATGGGTGAAGTCGCCTTGATAGGCCCCGAGTTAGTACACGAGGCTATGGAGAAAGTTTGACTTATTAGAGAAAGGTTTAAAACAGCTCAAAGTTGGCAAAAGTCCTATGTCGATGTTAGAAGAATAAATATTGAGTTTGATGTGAACAATTGGGTTTACTTGAAAATTTCTTCCATGAAAGGTGTTATGAGGTTTGGTAAGAAAGGGAAGCATAGTCTTCGTTATGTGAACCCATATCAGATTCTAAGGCGTATTGGTAAGGTTGCTTATGTACTCGAATTGCCTAATGAATTGGAAACGGTGCATCCAGGTTTCCATGTCTCCTTGTTGAAGAAATGTGCTGGTGATCCGACATCTATAGTTCCCTTAGAAGGTTTGGGAGTTAAGGAGAATCTTTCTTATGAGGAAGTTCCGGTAGAGATTTTAGATCGGCAAGTCAAGAAGTTGAGAAATAAAGAAGTTTCTTCCGTGAAGGGTTTGTGGAGGAATCAGTTAGTTGAGGGTGATACTAGGGAGGCCGAGGCCGATATGATGTCCTTTTATCCTCATCTCTTTCCTTTTACCCCTACTCTAGCTTGAGGTATTGAGTTCCTCATGGTTTACTCCTTTGGTATCATGTGTCTTAAATATTCCCATGATTTCCTCATTTATGCATGTTTATAAAAAAAAAGTTTAAGTTTTAAGAAAATGAGTCAATTTGATTGATTTCTACATATTTATGTGCATATGAGTATGAGTTGCATATAGACTTCGTGATATGATGTTTTGAACATGTTTTAGCTTGGAGTTGATGTTTCCTCCTCGAATATGTGCATTTATGTTATTGCATGCATGTTGGGCTGTTAGATTTAAATTCCCACCCTCCTTATGATGTCTTGAATCTCATTCGAGGACGAATGATCCCAAGGAGAGATAATGTAACACCTCAGATTCGAAAAAGGGTAAAAAATTTAGCTTTTCAAAATTTTGGTGCCTTTCCGACAAAGGCCATCCACGGCTCATGGAAAGACCCACGGACCGTAGGTCTGGTCCGTGGTTGGCAAGTCAATTATTCCGAAATGTCAAGTTTTATGTGTTTTTCAATGGTTCACCAGGATGGTTCGTCATCCAATGCACGAGTCGTAGATAGGTCTCGTAGGTGAGTCCCAGACTTAGTTGAATTTGGGATCAAAATGGGGTGACCTACGACCGTGGTCCACGGGCTGTAGGTGGGAGTCGTCTATGGGGGTCCTATTTTTGGGTGTCTCTAATCTCGACCACGGTTGACCAGTACGGTCCGTGGTTGGACCTACGGACCGTAGGTAAGGCCGTCGGTAGAGGTCGGCAGTTATTTCTTAGGGGCTTTTGGGTCTTTTTCTAATTATTTTATCCTAATACTATGTCATTTTACCCTTCATTAAAACCCCTATATAAGTGCTTTAACCCCTAAATTTCCTAATTGAAATTCATTCTCTCAAATTTACAAAAGAAAAGTAAGTCTTCCTCTTAAATATTTCTCTCTAGAAACCTTGAAGAAGAAGGGTTCAACCTAGGGTTTCAAGTCAAGTCTCCTAATCCTACATTGAAGTTAGGCAATTTTGATTGAGGTATGATGGTTTTCATCCATGGATCCCCTCCGTCCATGGAGTTCCCAACTTCTCAAATTTTCAAAGTTAGAAATCCCCAATTGACTTAGGATTTTTCATCTATGTTATGGCTTCTCTTAATTATTGATTTAACTGACTGATCTATGATATTTTATGCATTAATTGAGTTAATCTCATGTTTTATGATGATCCCCCATGAACCCATGTAATCCCCATGTTTTCCAAGTTATAATCATATGATGTGGATTTTGAATTATGAAAGTAGAGTTTATGAAATTAAGCATGTTTCCATTAAATTGATGTACATGTTTTAAGGATGCTTTGAGAGTGAAGTATCATCGATGTTATTGTTGTGTTGTTGAAAGGGTTTCTCATATACACATGAAAGCACAATTTGTGAAAGGACATTCACATATAAAGGATTCTTAGGGTTGAAAGGTTTTCTAAACTAAACTATGAATCAAAAGATTTAAGGGGATATTCTAATGAAACCTAGCTTGGATTGGTTATTGAAAGATAACTTTCCATGGATAACATATGACTTAGCTTGGATTGGCAAGATGACGTGCCCTTCCATTGATAATAAGAATATGTTAAGAAAATGACTATTCCGTGGGATTTACGCTTAGCACCGAGAGGATATTGAGATGAGAGCTCTCCTGTTAGTAGAAGTCGGGTTCCTAGAAGCAATCTCTTTATCCCATACCTATGTGCCCCCATAGGATGATTGTCTTAGATAGACATTATCTAGTGGATTCACATAAGCTAGAAGTTCATGGTCTTACCTTGGCAAGTAGGACACCCCTTTTCGGTGTGGGGTAGACACCAGATTCCATGTTGATAGCTCAAATTGTTTTATATGTCAGTTAAAGGTAAATCTCTAACAATAATGAACTATGGTTACTTTTATAAGTATCTCATAGAAGTTCTATCGATGTTAGCTTGCATTGACCATGTTTTACGACTTATGTTTTCTAACTCTTTATACTCATGTTTTAGCTTGGTCATTGCATGTTATGAAAATGTCCCATTTTAGCATGATTTAATTTTTTTTATGCAGGGCTATCATACTTGTTACATGTTTTGTACTAACGTTACTCTTGCCTTCATTTCCCCAAATGTAGGGTTCGATAGTCAGGGTTCCCAATTTTGTGGCTAGAATTCTTTGAGGAGATTTTGAGGCTTGGTGGGTCCTCATGCTTCGAGGACTGGACATTTATTGTTTTGAGTTTTTTTTCATCTCTTTCAGTTTTGGAACATAATGTATGGGCTACGCGCAAATTCATTACTATGTACTAGATGGCTTTGAGACAATGTTTTAGACATTTGCTTTAGTTTGATAAACCTTTTAGACTTGAAATGCTTCTTTTTAACCTTTGATATTCTATTTCTTCCATGATGAATGCTACGTGGCTTGTATGGGGGCCTCTCAGGGTCCTATACGCCATGTTACGCCTAGGGGATACCTTGGGTCATGATAGATTAGTTGCATTTTAATTCACCAATGGGGTTTTAACCTCATGCCATTCCCTGTGGGATTTGACCCCACTCTTAGTTGGGTATTTTTATTGATAACGACTGATGTCCCTTTTAATTGGTTTTAAAGAAGGAATTTGACGTTATCACTTCTTGGTTAACTTCTAGCTTCTGGAGGAGCTTTTAGGAGGAGTTGGGTACCCAAGTTCAACTTAGCCCAACCTTTCATCTACGGATCGACAAGGAGTCGAAGCTTACTATTAAGGTTTCAAAGGATATGTTGTGGGCCTTTTTATTGGACTTTGGGAGTCAGTGGGACATGTTCTTAGCCTTAGCAATGTTTGCATATAACAATAGTTACTAGTCAAGCATTTAGATAGCCTTATTTGAAGCCTTATATGATAGCCTTATTTGAAGCATTATATGATATGCATTGTCACTATCTTATTTTTTTGGTTTGAGGTTTCAGATCCTTTGCCACTTAGTACTTATGTGCTTCAAGAGGCATTGGACAGAGTTTAGGTAATTTAGGGATAGGCTTAGATCAACACAAAGAAGGCATAAGAGTTATTCCAACCATATGCTCCGGCCATTGAGGTTCAGAGTTAGGGACCGGGTATTCCTTCATGTATAGCCCATTAATGGCATAATGACATTTAGGAGGTGGAAAGCTAGCCTTTGTTTATAGGTACATTTGAGATTCTCCAGATTTTTGGTGATGTTTCTTATTAGGGGCTTTACCTCATGTATTTTTAGTTATTCATCCAGTTTTCCATGTTTCTATTCATAGTCAATATGTTCCTAATGAGTCCCCATGTACTTCGTTATGAATCAGTATAGTTTGAACACCGTTTGACCTTCATGGAGGAGTCTACTGTTAATTTGGCCACAAATGTGAGGCTATTGTGTTCAAGAGCCATTCTTGTTTTAATGACCAGTGGAGGCTTCGTCTAGTCAAGAAGGATGCCTGCAGATGCCACACAACATGCAAGTTCATTATCCTCGCCTGTAACCTTCAAGTACTTCTTGTTTCTTTACTTTTAAAGAAGAACGTTCTATAACTACTGGATGTTATAATGAACTTCTGGATTATTTTATCTTATTATGATATTTTTGACATTTAGAGCTTTCCTACAGCAAGCCCAGTTGGCACTGACAATTTGATCACTTGGTCATTCATTTAGTTTTATGCGAGTTTTCATGTTTTGGAGTTTTTGAAACATGAACTGTTGACTTTGCTACAATAATTCAGGTAAACCACCTCAGAATTAATTTTTGATGCTTCCATTAGTTTTGGAATGTCGAAGTTGGTCTAGAAGGACTCTTTGTTCTGGTCCTGAGACTTTCAGACTCATTTCGACCTACTCATGGAGTTTCGCTAAAATAGAGACTTGAGTATGGGACCCTTTTTTGTTAGGACGATCTTCTAAGTTTTGACATCTCTTTTAAGTTTGGAATACCAATTTTATAGGGTAGCATAGTTTGTTTATATGAACGGGGTTCTGAATGAATTCTAAGCTCTTATTGGGGCATATCCCCATTTCAAACATGAAAGGGCGAAATAGAAAAAATCACTCTTAGCTTTTGTCTTGTTTTCAAACTTCTTCTGCTTGGAGGTGGAGAGATACACATTACTTCACATTAAAAGTGATGCAAAAGCTCTGTAAGTCACTGAGCATTATTCAAATTATTTAACATATTCTGTCATAAAATAAAAAATTTACTTCATATGCTCTCTATTTGAGTTGATAAAAATAAAAGGAGATTCAATGCAGGCTATCATACAATGAATCAGTTTGAGTCTTGCACTACCTCCTCATATTAAATGTTTTAAATTGAGTTCTCATGGGGATGGCCTAGTGATTGTGACATGGAACTTTGAGGTGCTTTGGACCAGAGCTCATTAATCACAATGAGGTCCAACTATTACTGATGCTGCTGATGTTAATGCTCTCTTTGTTTTCTAAAGTGAAAGAAAGGAAAAGGACTAGAAGAGGGCTGTTAGTTTTGGTAATGGAGAAAGCAAGAGGCTCAGATTATGTCATGGGGCTTTCTGTTCTTTGTGCCCAGCCATAGCTGCAAATTTCCAGAAATTTAGATTGCCCTGCCAAGACACCAGCTACAGAACTCTAATGCTCGACTCAAAGAGCTCAGCAAATCTATCATCATAACCTGATTGTTTCCTCTTGTATGAGCATGTAACTCTGTTTGAATTGAATTGAAACACACCCATTGAGGACCAAACTAGCACAATCGAAACATGTGCATAATGCATTATAGACACAAGAATTATGCATATGCATAAACAGTCGTCTAGTTTAAATTTAAAGCAAAAATAAGTCACCAGAATGTCTGAGATGGTCATCCACACGGAGAAGTTCAACGCAAAGAGAAATCACCAGAATGTCCGAGCTGGTCATCCACACAGAGAATCATCTCTCACAATATTATTATTATTTTATTATTTTCTTGTATATTTCGAAGGGTTGTTGGTTTTTTTAGTTATCAATGGAGAAATCATAGGCAGAGTACAGAGGGGTAACCACCCTTTAATGAAAATCACAATCTCTCTGATGCCTCATTCTTCTTTTTTTCTAGGCTATGCTCAGCTGATACTGAACAAATAAGATTAGACATTAGGACTGCAAGATGATTTATAGCTTGTAGTAGAGAATCGCAGGTTCAACATATCTCAAAATTAAACCACGGAAAGATTCTTTCTCTCTCTTTCTTTTCAAGCAAATGGGGCTCAAATGTATGCTATGATAAGAAAAAACAGAAGCCAATTACGCCATGGCTGCAAACACCGGTTGCATGTAAGAGACAGAAGCAGCAATAACAAGCCATACCGGGTCGCCACACCAAGATACAAATTGGATAATCTAAATGCCCAAATTGATTAGCCCAGAAATAGAAAAATCATCATCACTGTCTCTTTATGTACATTTCATCAACAGTCAACACCGTAAAACAAGTACATAGAAGAAACACAAAGATCTCAGAGTATACATGTTAAATCCATTTTGGTTTTTACAGTTTTTGCTTTTTCATTAACAAGGGTTGTTGGTTGTTTTATAATGGAGGAAAATCAGTGGTGCAATAGAGAGGGGCAACCACCCTTTACAGAAAATCCCACTCACTGTTTTGCCTCATTTCAGGGGTAACCTTTTCCCATTTGGGGTAAATTCTTTGGCTTGAAAGCTAAATCATCGGCATATCTGAGAATACCCTAGAAATCCCCCAAAATAAGCAGGAACTCGACTAAAATGAACTATAATATCCAATGAAAATAAAATAAGAAGAAAACGGTATAAAAATCACCAGATTTCGCCGGAAAAGGATGAAGCCGCAAAGTATGTTGGGATATGGTCCAATGGTTGTTCGGCGCAGCTTGGAGCAGCAACGGTGGTCCGACTATTTCATTGATCATTCTCCGGCGAGGAGCTCAAAGCTCCGATGAACTGGAGCTAAACAACACTAGACCCCTTCCACTTTCCCCCTTTCAATTTTTTGGCATCCATGAGCATTTTGCAAAGAAGAACGCATGAAGATTTGAAACCCTAAAACAGGGTTTTCAAGATTTTCAAACTCCCCTTTCTGTTTCAAAATGTATAAAGCTGCTTCTCTTTTTTTTTCCATCAAAATATAAGTTGTTCTTTAGCTCCACTCCACTCACCTTTCATTTTATTTTTTATTATTAAATTAAATAAAAAATAACACATTTTTAAATATTATTTT